>JADBJO010003282.1:52926-102926 GCA_016801955.1 Conus betulinus
TTAACGTAACTAAATATCTTGAAAAAAAAAATCAAAGTAATAAATGCAAAGTGAAATCGCAAATCAAGATCCCAAAGAAAAAAACATGATCAAATAAATCTGATAATCTTAAAGGATCAAAATTACATTAACAACTGAACAAACATATCACTGACCACACACACTGACCCCCCCCCCCCCCCCCCCCCCCCCCCCCCCCCCTTCCTCAACCCTTCCCTTTGAGGCAAAAAGAACGCTTACATTCATTTAGATTTAGTTATATTGTTGTGTTCATTCCTTCAAACAGTGGATATATAGTAAACAAAACAAACATTTTTGCAATCAGCATTCACAGTGATCTCTATACGTATGCATATTTTCTATTTAGCTGAAAGTATCCATTCTCTCCCACAGTTATTTTTCACAATATAACCCAATACAATACAGGATAATATCACAGTATCAGTGATCACACTAGTAACAATACTATCATAGTATTAACATTGAAAAAAAAAAACAAATACTGGTAATAATAATACTGATATAATAGTAATGATGGTAATAATCTTGCTAATGGAGAGAATGAATGAATTATTCTGGTTTATTCATAGGGGTCTTCAAATAAAGGTTTAAAATGTGTCCATTTCATTTCACACTTGCATAGGTCATTATTAGCTGATGCTATTAGTCTTTCAAGGCTGAATCTTTCTTTGAGTATTTTTTTGAACACAAACTATTGGATGACTTTTATTTATTTTACATCTATATATATGTAGTTCTTTGCTATTAAGATTATCAAATCAAATACTGCATCAGTTTTTTAAGTTGACCTCAGTTCCAAATATGACTAATTTTCTGAAAATTGTAGATTACACACCACTGAACATTTTCCCTAAATGCATTTTCTAATGCTTTACAAAACTCTTTAACATGTTTGCACCTCCAGAACATGTGTTCAATACTGTCTTTCTCTTGGTTACAAAAAAACACACTTTTCGTTATTAGTTATTCCCATTTCTTTTTCTTTAGTACTACATTAGTAGCTATAATTGTGTGAACAATTCTTATCTGCAACCATTTCAGTTTGATATCTTTTGTAAAGTGAATTTTCTGGAAGCACACATTCCAAGGTATATCTCTGTTTAACTTGTCAGCCCATTGGTACAACAGTTTGGTCTCCCACAGTCTTTGTTTAATATTGTATACTTGGGAGCCTTTCTCAGCTACATTGTATATCTTTTTGAGTGCTGCATTGTATTCTAATGGGATATTATTCTCAATATGGGAATCCTTGTTTTTTATATAGTTTTTTTTTATTTATTGATGCTATACAGCCGGCATATGATAAAAAGTCTATTTGTATTCTGTATTTTGCTCTGAATTCTTCCAGTGTTAAAAAAATCACATTGTCTTTCATCAACTGGAATATTCTATTAACATTCTTTTCATTCCAGCTGTTGAATTTTATCATTTTATTACCAACCTTAATGTTTTCATTATATAAAATAGGTTCTGCTAATACTTCTTCAGTCTTTTCTGGCCTTATTTCATATATATATTTGTTTATATGAGGAAAACACATGCTGCCAGAATACATTGTCCTTGCTTTTCATACATAAGTAATTTGGAGAATATTCTTCTACTTGTTCAATAAATGGATAGCAAGAAATCATAAAATCTTTCCATTTATGGCTTGTGTTTTTAAGTCTTTTTAACCATGTTAATTTAATGCTGCAATCTTTGCTTGTATATTCGGTACGTTAAGTCCCCCTCTTTCATATCTTGAACAGCCGTCTTACGGCATATTTTGTCTCGTTTTCTTCCCATATAAACCAGAAACATAATCTCTGTAGCTTTTGGTAGCAGTAGCCAAAGATGGGTAAGTTTTGACAAAATTAGAGCTGTTAAAACTGCTATTCTTCCTAAAGGTGTATTATTCTTTTCAGCCAGGTTCTGAATAGTGCTTTCACTTCAGTCATTTTTTCTCTGTAGTTTCTTTGTTCCATTTCTGTAAGGTCTTTAGTAAACCATACTCCGAGTATCTTAAATTCATCTGGATCCCACATCATTTCCAAATGTTCCATATATTTCACATTACAGTTTTTTTTTTACTTCCAAGCCAAATAACTTGTGTTTTTCTTTATTCAAAAACAGTCCTGTTGTCTTTCCAAACTTCTCAAGAAGATGGATAGATTTTTCAAATAATATTTTATCTCCTTGATCATCAGTTGTGTGCCATCGGCAAATTGTGATATCTTGTATTCATGTTTCCCAATCCAAGTCCCTTTTATGTTTTTTTCTTCTTTCATCATAATGAATAATATCTCCGCGCAAAGCACGAAGATATACGGTGACATGAGGTCCCCCTGCCGACAGCCTCTCTCAATCGAAACCAATCTGATATCTGGTCATTTACAACAACAGTCGACTTAATATTTTTTTATATAAAATACATATCCATTGACATATACTTTTTTCCAGACCCAAAGGATTTTAGAACTTTAAACATAAAGTTCCAATCTAAGGAGTCTAACGCCTTCTCAAAGTCAACATTAATTAACATACCTGGAGTTTTTTGAACTGAGATGGTTTATTAGATCGTATATTAATCTAATGTTGTATCCCATATATCTATTTGGGACAAAACCAGCCTGATCGTCACTAACTAGTATTGGAAGTACCTTTTTTTATTCTGTTGGCTATACATGTTGATCCTATTTTATATATAACATTTAGTAATGTAATAGGCCTTTTAGTTTTTCACATACTTTTTTGGTTTACCTGGTTTGGGGATGCATGTAATTATACCTCTCTCTGCGTTTATGGAGAGCTCTCCCTCTCTGTAGCTTTCATTCAATGCCCTAGCCACTAGATAGCCCAACTGCTTCCAGAAACACTTGAAAAACTCTGCTCCGAATCCATCTGTTCCTGGACTTTTTCCATTCTTCATTTTTTAATGCAATGCTTGCTTCCTCCAATGTTATTTCCCCCTCTAAATATTCACGTCTTCCTCTATTAAGTTCGGAATTCCGTTAATTAAATCATTTACTTCGCATTTTTCTAGATCTCTTTTTGTATAGTTCTTCATAAAAGTTTTTAACTTCCCTTTTAATCTCACCTGTCTGTTCTATTTCTGTTCCCTGAGTGTTCACAAGTTTTGTTATCTGCTTGCTAATAAAGTTGCGTTTTTCTCTACGCTACAAAAATATTTAGTTATTTTTTCCCCATCTGCAACCCATCTTGCCTTTGATCTTAACAATACTCCATTCATTGTCTTTTCTCTCAAAGTTGTTAATTCTTGATTATGCACTTCAAGTTCTTTCAAATCTTCTTGTGTTTTTTTTGTTCCTTTTCTTCAATTTTCTTTATCTTTTGTATAACGTTTTTTTTTTCTTTTTGGGTTGATTCTTTCTTCTTCATTGTTGCATAGGAAATAGTCTTAGCTCTCTTATTTTCGTAAGTAAAAAAAAATCAAGAAACGTCCTGTCAGACACCATCATTTTATATCCGAGTCTTTCGCATCTTGATGATCATTGTAATCTTCATTGTTTTTAGTGTAATCTTTTATTACGTTTTGGATTTCTGTGTTTTACTTTGTCCAAGTATTTTTTATCATTTAACAAGGAGGTACTGAATTTCCAGAAAGTGTTGTGTTAGTGTCTTTCCCAAATTTCAGTTTCAGGGTGATCAATGAATGATCCGACCTATACCTCGGTAAATATTTGTATCCTCAAAATACCAAATTAAATAGTCTGATAAGAGAAAGAAGTCTAGTCCACTTTGTTGTAAAGGTGAAGGCCGTTTCCATGTACACCTTCTGCTGCTTGGATTATTTTCCCTCCAGATATCTGTTAATATTAGTTCAGTCATCATATCTTCAACAGCTTTCTTGGCCTGGGATTATTAACATGTTTGTAATTGAAACAGTCAATTTCTTGTTCTAGTGTAACATTAAAATCTCCTACGACTATGATACTGTTATTATTGTACGCTTTTAATTTATGCGTAATTTCCTCATAGAAGGCTGGATTGTCCTTGTTAGGTCCATATACATTTACTAACAGCAGCTCTTTCTCCATAGTTGTAAGAGTTGTTATAATGATATAATTTCCATTTGGATCTGTTTCAACTTTGTTTATTTCAAATTCAAAGCTATTATTACAAAGGACCACAACCCCCTGGAAGATGAACAATGAGATGAGAAGAAGCATTTATAGCCCCATTCTGATTCTATATATTTGTGCATTTCTTTTTGAAAATGTGTGTCCTGTAAACAGTATATAGAAAAGCTCTTTTTTCTAAGGTAATGAAAACACATCTCTTCTTTTCTTGCTATTTCCCAGACCTTGACAATTTAGAGATGATATTGTCAAGGCGCTGGTATTGTCTGTTCTATTATTCATTATGCATGTTAAAAGGCCACACTTTATTTGTTTGTATAATGTTTTCACACTGTATATAATTGTAGAAATTAAACTTATTTTTAGTCAGCCGTTTGTCAAGGTCATGTTTCAGTGCCTGTAATGAAAACACACATGTTCCAACTAACACACTGCACTTAACTCCACTAATCCAACTTACAAAATGCAAAAAAACAATACACATTGATTCTTTGATCACACACACACACACACACACACACACACACACACACACACACACACACACACAACACAACAAACATCCACCAGTTCAAGTGTAACACCATTCAACATTGTATACCTCATTGTTTCCCCCTTTGGAAAAAATATGCATGTAATAACCAGGAATGTGAATGATCTTGTCCATTGTTCAAGAAGTACATCAGTTTGCTCGAAGTTGTAAATATCTTTTATATTTGCCCCTTTCCCAATTCCCTTGCATTCTCTGCATTCATACCACCGCTCACAGTCACACACTTAAACATAAGAAACCAAACACAAAAAAGAAAACCATAAAAAACACATAATCATACTTATCTTGGGTTCACCATCCACACACAACACCATTTTATGTATCATAATGTATAATTCTATCATAATTCATTGCCAGGCAACAGAACGATGAAAAAATGTTAATACCCTGGTTCTTTCTTTTGGTTCACCAATGAAAGAGAACTATGAATAAGACGACTTCAGTACATTATCTTTGTCATGGGAAAAAGAAAAAAAGGAAAAAAAAAAAAAAAAAAGTATCCTTTCCTTGAAGTCACTATTAAAAAAAAAAAAAAAAAAAAAAAAACCGATGAAGCCCCTGTTCATCAGCGTTAACTGGGACACACGGAAAGGACTCAAACAGCCAGTGTAATCAGAGAGTCTTTAAACAGGACATACCGGCACTACATATACCTAAGACAGTATCACCTCTAGCCTATCTTACGGTCATGAAACACAAATGAATTAAAAAAAAAAAACTGCCAGAGATGGAACTAAGTACTTTCAAGTAGCCAACTCCAGACTGACAACAGCCTACAGCTGGACATTAACAGCCATACTTAAAGTTTTTGAACAGTGAAAAAGTTTCTTAACAATCCCAATGTGATGACAGAACAACCAAACATTACTACACAATCTATAGTATACTTTTGATTTTGGCAATTAAACTCCTGAGGCATGAAATGAAACTGATGATTCTAATTTGAGTAATCTTCCATTTTTTCCCCTAACAGATCAAGACAAACGTGTCAGTGGCTACTTTGCATCAGCCTTGACCCTTAACCCTCGATCTGAACTTTCAAATGACACAACACCTTAATCTAGAATTTACAATGCACTTGATATACAAAAAAGCTTAGCTGGAAATAAACAAGCAAATTTAAACCTTTTAATTTATTTTAAATGACCAAATTACTTCATAAACTTGAAAATAAATATTCAAAACGGCATCTGAAAACTATGGCTACCCCTTACTACATGTCAGACAAAAAAAAGTTCAATTTTAAGACAGACAATACTTTAACCAGGGTCACTTTATGATTAGGCGTAGGTCTAATCTTGCACAAGCATTTACTTCTTTGTCCATGTGGCACGTTCAGCAGAATGTTGAACTCTGCTGTGGATCGAACTTTGACGATTTTACCATTTTGCGTTTTCATAATGACTGAGCCGTTTCTGGTCCAAGCTTGTGCACACACACTGTATCACTTTTCACAGTGCATAGTAGTGTGTACGCTCTGGGAGTGAGATCTTCTACAAATACTGTCTTGGTACCTTTAAGACCTTTCCGCGCATAAAGCACAGTATCTCGAACACGTCGCGACACGAATCGTACCAAAATACTTCTCGGTTTGTTGGTATCTTTGGCGGAGTCGGTAGATCCAGCAGGTCGATATGGTCCGACTCGGTGCACAGCCTCGATCTGCTCGCTCGTGACTTTCAGCTTCAGCTTGGTGTTA
This sequence comes from Conus betulinus, assembly GCA_016801955.1. Taxonomy (NCBI): domain Eukaryota; kingdom Metazoa; phylum Mollusca; class Gastropoda; order Neogastropoda; family Conidae; genus Conus; species Conus betulinus. The sequence goes on from JADBJO010003282.1 coordinate 59,279, forward strand.
AGCAGAGACAGCACCTTTGCTTCACACTCTTCCTGGGTCTCAGTTTTCCCCTCTTTCACCCCATATATCCGCATATTATTTCTACGTACGTAGGCAGACACTTCTTCAGATCTGCGATCTGCAATTTCTGCCAGATGTCGGGCTTCCACAAGCTGTTGTCGTAGGTCCTCTTCTCTCTTCTTTGCCTCTGAGACCTCTCTTTTCAGCTTATCATTCTCCAACTGAACAGTATAAATGCTTGCTCGGACTTCGTTCACAGTGTCACAGAGTTTGCACAGAGCGACAAAGATATAGTGTCTTGTACGTCTGGGTGTCAATGTTGTCACTGGTTTTGTGCTGTTTTACTACTGATCAGAGCGTTGATGACAGCTGTCAGAGCTGGATCTTTTGTTGTTCCATTTGCGATTTCTTCGACTGTCATCGCTTTTGGGGTGGAAGTCGAAACAACGTAATTGATGTACTCTTCAGCGACTTTTTCTTCTCTTTCGCTTGGCTTTTGGCTTATTGGATGTTGCTGAGATAGTCTGCAGGATCGTCATTTCCTGGTCTGTATTAAACCATCAGTTCATAAGGTTATACATGCATGATCCACTTTTCAATGCGAACCGAGGACTGTGTTTTCGGATTGTTAAAGATCGCTACAAATGGTTTGTGATCAGTGTATACAGTGAAATGAACCCCAAAGACATAAATGTGAAAGTGTTCACCAGCCCAGGTGATGGCGAGCGCGCGTCATTCTTTTTGAGAATATCGCTGCTCTGTCAAAGTCAGAGGTCTGCTGGCAAATTAGATGATCCGGCATTCTTGAGTAAGAACAACTGATATTCCCACAGGACTCGCATCAGTGTAGATCTCAGTGTTTTTCTTTGGATCAAAATATGCAAGGGTTTTTGCCTCGCTGAGGGCTTCCTTCAGTTTTTGAAGAGTAGAATCGTGCTTCTTTGTCCATGAAAATGGAATTGATTTTTTTTGGTGAGTTGTCTCAGATCATGTGTCAAGATAGCGTAATTCCGTATGTGGTGTGCCCCACAAGAGGTCATCATGCCAAGTAGACTGCAGACTTCTAAGGCACTGGATGGAGTTGGAAGGTCCAAGATGATTTTGGGTTTATCTTCACAGGGTTTGATCTCCTCTACTGCAAAAAATATGCCCTTAAAATTCCAGTGATGTCTTATTGTAGACACATTTTCCACCATTGAGTGTCGTTTTTTTTTTACGAGACATTCAAATAAAGCACGTAGGTTAGCATCATGTTCTTCTTGGAAGGAGCCAAAGCAGAGCATGTCGTTACTGATGTTGATGACACCTTTGTGGTCAGTTAGTGCCTGGCGTATGGGTTTCTTGAAAAAATCTCACGGCAGAATCACACCAAAGAACAGACGGCTATAGCGACACAGTCCAATGTGCGTTGAAAATTTTGTGATATACTGAGATTCTTCATCCAGTTCTAGTTGGTTGTAACCTTGGTTGAGGTAAAGTTTCGAGAACACTTTTGCTCCAGACAGTAATGTTTAGAGTTCATCAAGAGTTGGTGTAGTGTGTCTCTCACGCCTTATTGCTTTATTTGCAGCGTGCATGTCCACATACATGAACATTCCCTGGTGGTGGGATGATAACAGCAGGAGATACCGAAGGAGTAGGCCCAGTAGCATTTTCAGTGACTTCTTGTTCACGATCCTTAGCTGTTTGTTCTTCCACATGCTTGCGAACATGGAATGGTACCCATCGGTAGGTTTGAGCAACAGGCTAGACTTTTTTGTCAATATGGAGTTTGACTGATGCATCTCGCATATGTCCTAGACCAGTGAAGAGTTCTAAAAACTCTTGTCAGGTTATTTTCATTTGAATAAAAGTTGTTCTCTGTTTAAATGAGGCCAATATTTTGTTAAGTTTCCCAATTTAGTATGGGTCGTTCAGATCCTGGAACAACGCAAATTGTTGCAATTGTTTCAGCAGTGTCTGATTTGAGATTTGTTTTGAAAGTCCAAATTACAGGTATTGACAGTTGCTGACCATATGCTGAAATTCTTGTTTGCGATGATTTGAACGTTGGTCTTGGACTGAAATTTTCAAAGTCTTTTTATGACAATAGATCTATTGTCGCTCCTGAGTCTGCAAGAATTTACAGCTTCTGTCCTTGAATGTAGACATTAAAATGTGGAAACTTGTCTTTTGTTGACTTTTGTAGCACAGACAAATGCAGGATCTGCTTCTGCTTCATCATCTGAAGTTGAGGGAATGTTGGCTTTATTCATGTCAAGTTTATCAACATGGGACATATCTCTTTTTGGCCTAGATTTGTACTGATGCTTGCTGCCTTTGTGTCCTGATAATTGATGACTTTATTGCCACACTGAAGCAAAGTGTGATGGTTTTCCACAATTTCTACATGCTTGTTGAATGCAGGGCAGTTGTGTTGACCACCTTGATGAGTCCAAGTTCCTCCACAGTTATGGCATGCAAAGTAAATCCATGTCAAGCAACTGAACATCTGAGCACATGAATACACTTTTTCAACCGACCACATGAGCACGTGACGCTGATAGCTTTCGATACGCTTGGTTGTGTTTTTCATCGGCGTATGTATGGCTACAAATTCCTCTCTCAACTTGAATGCGACAAATTCTCCACGGTATCTGTTGCCGGTGTAAGACGCCAAAAAGACTGCCGCCAGAAACACTCTAGGGTCAACCCCCGGCGGCCGCCAGAAGTACTCCAGGGTCAGCCAGGCGGCCGCCAGAAACACTCTAGAGTCAGTGTGGCGTAAGATCCTGACCACCGGTGTAACCGTCTTCATGCCAAAAACACTCAAGTGAATGAGGGGCATAACTCGCAAGAACATTTTGAGTTAACTACCTGGTAATTTTCTTTCCAATCTGATTTTAATAACCCGCGGACTTTAGGGAGCAGAGTGATAATGTTTTTTTTGTTGTGTGAGTGGCTGTGTGTGTGTGTGTGTGTGTGTGTGTGTGTGTGTGTGAACAGCATATCACCATGAAGGAATATGGTTATAGACCTCCGATTTGGTAGGTAAGTATTTCGTACGGTACAAGTGTGCCTTTTGGGGTTACAAAGTTGTACGAGTGATCTTTAGAGCAATCACAAATTAAATCGTATTTTTGGGGCAAAATAATCAAGGGAGCGAATCAATATTGGTCACGCATCGACGTCGCACTTTCTATTTTAGCCGTGTTGTTGGGGGTGATCTTGGTGGTGATAGTGCTAAAGGTGATGCTGTTGCTGTTTTTTTTGATGGATGTGTGGGTGTTGTGCTCGATGGTGTTAGTGTGTTGCTTTTTTGGGCGTTGTTGGTGATGTGGGTGTTATTGCTGTTCATGGGTCTCTGTGTTCGTGATTGTGTTGATGGTATTGTTGCTGCTGACTGAGGAGTCCTCTGTTCGTGTCGTTGTTGCTGGTGTTGGTGCTGGTGGTGGTGATATTTGCTTGTTGGTGTTGCTGACACTTGTTTTTGGTTGTGATTTGTACAGGTGCACTTTTGTCATTGGCGGTGTTCTATAGTTCTGTTAGTGGTGGTGGTGTTGATGCTGGTGATATTGCTGTCAATGTTGTGCTCGCATTAGTGCTGTTGTGGATGTACTTGTCGAAAATGGTGTAGTCAGTGTTGTTGTTGTTGGCATTGCTTAGAAGTGGTGGTGGTGGTTGGTGGTGGTGGTGGTGGTGATGTTGTTTCTGTCTTAGTGTAGCTGTCGGTATTTTGCTGGCGTTGATATTGGTGCTGCCTTGGGTGTGCTTGTTGAAGATGGTGCAGTTATACCGATGTTCTCATTGGTGCTGTTATTCAGTGTGTTGGTTGCGGTGGAGATGATGTTGCTAATGTTGTCAGTGTTACTGTCGGCATCTTGCTGCCATTGGTGTTGTTGTGGGGCGTACTTGTCAAAGGTGACGAAGTTGGTGTTTGTTGAGTTTTTCAGTGATATTATAGTTGTTGTTGGTGGGTGGTGATGTTGTTATGGTTAGTGTTGCTGTCAGTGTTTTGCTAACGTTGATGTTGGTGCTGTTGTCGGTGTAGTTGTCGGAGATGGTTAAGGACCTTGTAAGGAGGGGAAAGACAAAGGGGAAAATTCGACACTGGCAATAACTGATAGCAAACACCCAAACACTCACTCAACCAGACCACCCAAGGATTTACAAAGACAATAACAGTTTATCAATTACAAATCGACAGTACTCATTCATTCCATATGGGGAGAGATGCCTAACCAAAGAAGACTGAAGACAGAGGAGAGACCAAGTAAGAATAGAAGGGTAAAGGAGAGGGGAAAGTACCTATCAGTTCTAAGTTAGCTACGGAACAAAATAACCCAAACGCCCATAGAAAAGCAAATCCTCCCTCCCCCGGGACTCCCACTACCAGCCCAACTAATTTAAAGAATTTCATAATGAAAGAAGAACGATAGGGGAGAGACAGACTAAATAAGATTCAAGACAGGGTCAAAAAACCTTCACACCACCAAAGCAATCACAACCGTTTTTCACTCAGTCACTTTAAAACAGCCAGACTTCACCATTTCCTCATCAACCATGCCAGCCTGCTCGTAATTCACTCGCTATTACAGTCCCACGCCCACAGCACACACACACAAACACGAATACACTTAGACATCACCCAAGTCTCTCCAAGTTCCTGCGACGCACGGTCACTTCTAAATTGTCCCACATCCAGGGCCACACAGATCAGCCAGAACAGCAGCGTCGAAGAAGTCACGGTCCCACGTCGTCAATTCCAGAAGATGGGAGGGGTAGACGTGACAGACCTCCAGGGCTGTCCAGAGGTGGATCCGGTCGTCTGAGACAAACAGGGTCAACGCCCTGCAGCGACGATCAATACGTGTACAGGGCAAATTATCAGGGTGTGTCTGGGTGTGCATGCGCGCATGCGTGTGTACCCGTGAGCGGGACTGTAATTGATCAAGTCTAACCATTTGTTTTCAAAATTTTACTGGAAAACAACTATCAAGCATCTCATCCCTTTTTCACAATGGGATGAAATAATGAAATTATTCTTAAAACAATACAAAATATGACACAAAGACAGAGGGCTGACAAAAACAGATAAACACGACGGGACCGAGTCCAAAGACCCTTATCTTCCGACTTAATCTTAGTCACACAGGCACTCCAATTAACGTGATGCGTTCGTCCCGAGTGTTTGTCAATTAAAGACAACTAACTATAAGAGAAGGAAAGAATAGACAGTATAGACCTATGAATAAGGAACCCAGTCTTGGAGCCTTAAACTAACCAAAAACAGACTAATTTCTCCCCAAAGACAAATTATGACCCCTTCTGACTGGATTCCCGGCTACGTAGGAGTGCAAAAACTTGACTTGGTCACCAAGGTCCGCATCTTTTCCAAAGGTGCCCAGGAAACCCAACAAAACAGGAGAACCTGTATCAAAGGAAAACGCTACCAGCAAAGGTAGCAACACACACAAAAACTGTAAGAGAATGTTCTAAAACATGATTTAAACTTGTAAAAAATTTTTTAAAAAGGAAAAAAAAAAAAAAAACTGCCTAAATAACTGAGTACGAAACTCACCAAAATGGCGGGTGAAGGGGGAGATGAAGAGGTAGATATGCTGGTCAGCTCCTGGCCCAGCCAAGAACCAAAGGCGGGTCAGCCGTTCCCCACCAAGGGAAACCGGTCTGGGGCGACCAAAGGGAAGATGTGCCAGTGGTTGGGAATAGAGATTCCCCCAAAACGCAGCGGTTTCCTCCAACCCAAACAGATTAAAGACCAGCTGCTGATCTGCACCGAAGCAGAGCAGACAAAAGTGATCCCACTGCACTGGGACAGCGATCCCACTCGACTCAACGTTGAGATCAGAGTGCCACTTCACTCTCTTGCCTCCTTCCTCCAACCCTGAACCGGTGAACACCACCTCTCCGCCAGAGTTAAACTGTACTGACACACAAACATCACGAAAAACACGTGCAGGCAGCACCAAACCGCTCAGCCACACTCTCCTGTCACCCAATACAAGAAGTGGAAAAGAAAAATGGGTGGGGGGGGGGGGGGGGGGGGGGGGATGCAGAAAAAAAAAAAATACACGGACAGCACGCCAAGCCCTACCACTGACAGCCAAATGGTGACAATCTCGAGTGAAACCAGCAGACACTGCTAAGAGTGGTTTCACACTGCTAAAGCAAGGCCGAGTAGGCTGGCGACCGTCCGTGACACTATCCATTAAAGGAATACACAGTTAGAATCGTTATAAAATTCCCAGAGCAAGTTTTAGCGAAATATTCTAGGAAATAATGGAGTTGCGGTCAAATGTTTGGTGCACTGGGTAGTTTTCTACCCATAACTGACGTGAGAGTTAACATTGTCTCACAGTGCATGTCAGTGACCGTTTTGCTGTTTACTATTTGAGTGGTTAAATAAAAATTGGCATTTTACTGGGTTTTTTAATTTTTGTGTGTGTCTGAAGCATACGCGTGCAACTTTGAAAAGTTTTACTGTTCCGCGCTTTTGGTCTATTAATTATATCGATCAATGTGAATATGAAATCTATCCATTTCATGTGCACATCGATCGATACAATTCATGAAACAAACACGCAGAACATTACTATCATCATCATAGATGTAAATCCACTTCTTCACTACATGTGTGTGAGCGCATGCGAAAGTTGGACACGCGGATAAGCTCGCACTCTTGGATACAACAAAGGTCGTTGGGTCAGATCTAATCTCATGGCAAACCTGGCGCTTCTTGTTCTATTATTGCAGGCGTTGCTGCCAGACACAGCAGTCAGTGAGGAAAGTTTCCCTGTCCTGTGGGATGTTGCAGGCCTCCAGCAATGCTTCCACACAGTGCTTGAAGGGCTTCAGTGGGCGTTAAACGTTTCTTGCACTAGTAGCACGCTCAGAGAAGACCATACGTATTTGGAAATCGCTTGGCGTGCATCCAAACCACATGCTCGACCAAAGCAGCCAAAGAAGCTTATGCTAAAAAAAGAAAACAGAAAGGACAAACCTTCTTTCCAATCTGCATGTGCTCAACAATGCTATTATGTTTATCATTCAACTTTATTTCACATAAAATTAACGATAAAAACACCATTTAAAGAATCTTTCTAAACATTTAGAACATGAACAAAACAATTTGGCCCAAAAAGACTTTAACTGAACAAAATGTTTTTTTTTTTCCTTGAATGTCAATTTTGACAATCAAAAATCTATATTTAAATGTTGTTTCACTTCTTTGAACTGTAAACACAAAATCATTATTAAAGTATGGTATGGCTATTCATCAGCCATCTGAACGGTAACAACTGAAATACATGTTCAAAGAAGATGGAGAAAAGAAAGTACCTTTTTCTTTTCACAGTCATTGCTACCCCCCCCCCCCCCCCCCCCCCCCCCCCCCCTCCAGGTGGTCCTTAATGAACTATACGTTTTCGAAGTTATAGCCACGTTACTAATTTTTGTACTCAAATAACCTGGAATATTTTGGAATTTGGGGGTATAGAATGCCCTTGAGCAGCTCCTTCACTGATTTCTTTTCCTCGGATTATATATGTAAAAAGATCTTCGCGTAGCTACAACTTGGACGGAGTATTCACATTACACAGTTCAGGCCCGCCCTCAAAAAGAAGTATAGTAGAAAACTTTACTTAACGTTTACTCAGCCTACTAAGTATATGACAAAAGGAAAAGAAAGAAAGGAAAGGACAGGTCAAAGATAATTGTTATAAAATTGATTCATAAAAGGAAAGGCGATGTTATTGAGAAAAAAAAAGTCTGGAATGATGAATGCGCTTCTTTGTTTAGTAATACCTTATGTGATGGAAAAGCAAGTGAAAGTATTAACATTGCTATAAGTTTAATAGATGTCGATATTATCAATGCACTAAATATGTTTACTGAATGTATAATGAAATGTGCTGATGTATGAAAAAACGTATACAGGGTCACGACAAAATCAAAGGACTGGTATGATCAAGAATGTGTTCTTAATATAAGAAAGGCTAGGAGGTTACTGAGAATAAGTCGCTGTACAGTAAAAGACACTGATAGAACTGTATATGTAAGAGGTAGACGTGAGTATAAGCATTTACTGAAGAGAAAAGAGAAAGAATATAATAAATCAGTAATAGATAAGTTAGTAGCATCAATACATTCACAGAGGGAATTTTGGACCGTAGTTCACAAGATATCGCCAAAAAGGAAACAGCCTACAAATAACAATCCAACTGACGTGTGGTTTCAACATTTTTCATGCTTTGTTAGAGTTAAAACACCGACAATGAACGAAATCAAGAGGGGTTTGAAGATGAGTCTTATGTCTATATCAACCGTCCCATTAGTGAAGAAAAAGTGTTATTAGCAATTAAAAAACTAAAAAACAATAAAGCAGCAGGCCCCAATGGCATAATTGGTGAACTGTTCAAACACTGTTCTTTCCAAGTTGTGCAGTTTTGCTTAAAGTTTTTTTTTTTTTTTTTTTTTTTTTTTTTTTTTTTTTAAATAAACTGTTTGATGATGGTATATTTCCGATTAACTGGACGAAGTCAATAATAATACCTATCTTTAAAAAGGGGGACGCTAATGATCCAAACAATTATAGGGGTATCTGCCTAAGTAGCATAAGCAGTAAAATATTTGGAATGATAATAAATAACAAATGTAAGAGTGGGTTGAGGAAAATAATAGTATTGGTGATCCAAGCTGGTTTCAAAAAAGGGTATTCGACTGTTGACCACATGTTTACTTTAATGGCTCTTGTTCAGAAGCGGTTTTCTCATAATCGAAAATTGTATGCTGCTTTATAGATTTTTGAAAAAGCATTCGATTCCATCAATAAAAATCTTCTTTGGCCAGTCATGATTAAAAATGGTATCAAGGGTAAACTTTATAGACGTATCAGAAGCGTGTATGAGGTGGTTAGGGCTAGAGTTCGTTGTGGGGATAAACTGACAGATTATATTAACTGTACAGCCGGGGTTAGGCAAGGTGATGCTTGCAGTCCTGTTCTATTTTCCCTCTTTATCAATGAGTTAGCAATTGAAGTGATCAACAATGGAAAACATGGGGCTCTGCTGATTTTGGATGCTTTTGAGTTGTTTATTCTTTTATTAGCTGATGATGTGGTTTTGATATCAGAGACTGTTATTGGTTTACAGACTCAACTGAACAGTCTGCGTTGCGCAGCTGCTTCTCTCCAACGAAAGGTTATTTGTCCAAAAGTAACATTATTGTGTTTCGAAAAGGTGGTTATTTGAGTGCAAGAGAAGGTGGTTCTGTGATTGCATCCCCATGCCTGTTCTGAATGCTTATAAGTATTTGGGTATATTTTTCTCTACACGTCTGAGTTTTGTTAGTGCGTGCAAGGATCTTGCAAGCAGGGACAAAAATGTGCTGCTCAGTATCATGAAAAAGCTGTGCATCCTCAATAATACGTCTCTGTATGTTTTTATCAAATTGTTTGAGAGTCAAATTCAACCAATTGTACTATATGGGTCTGAACTGATGTTCGAGAATCAAGATATGAAGATGTGTGCATGCATATTAGAAAGCAACGCACACACACACACACACACACACACACACACACACACACACACACACACGCACACGCACACAAACACACACAAACACACATACACACACGTACACTGGCACACAAACACACACGCACGCGTGAGTGCATATATGCCCACACACACATTTTAAACTTTTACACTAATTACATATATAATCTTCCATCCACTTACTGAAAAAATGACTAATTTCACCGAAAATACAGCATTTTTCACGTTGCCTGTGTGTGTGTGTGTGTGTGTGTGTGTGTGTGTGTGTGTGTGTGTGTGTATGTGTGTGTGTTTCAGTAGAAAGGGACATCAAATCTAGCTAGAGTTTTGCTGAAATTTCAATCATTATCACGCACCTGACAAAGATTTTCTTGAACTCATGGTCCTGTTGAGAATATATTTGGTCTTCTTGTACAAAATGCAGACAGGTAACAGAATATTTGAACCGGAAGACCCAGATTTCTGTCGCTGTTGTCTCATTTTCTTACGTGGAGACATGCACTACCATTTGCCTTTGCCTTAAGCTCTCCTCCAATCGCACCTGCGCTTTATCAATGCGACAGACGTCTGCTGGTCTCTTAATCATGACTGTCCTTCACGAACTATAACTGTGTCAGTTTTGATTTTTTGTTACTTAGTTGTTGTTTGCGTTCCTGGGCTGAACACCCCCAGGGTCATCCTTTAATTCAAAAAGGTGAGAGAATTGCGTGTGTGACAAGAACCCCGCCATGTAGGCAGCCACACTCCATCTTCAGGGGACTTCCCCTATGTATCTAGAGGCTGCAAAAAGAGCTTATCATTGCTGAAGATAGTCCCTGCAAAACATCTGCGTTGCAGTAATAACATTTTAATGTATCCTGAGAGTTCTCGCTAGAGTCGACGGTAATGACAACATTTGCCCCAGGGCATTTTGTTTCTGTTATATTTGTCCACCACAGAGATTCTGAAATTGAGTTTACCCTCTACTCAACGCTGATGTGCAATACACTTGCCATGTTAAAAATATGCAATTTTGTATTTCAAATGCAAAATGTTCATGAAAAACTACTTGCAAGCCGCCGTTTATATTTTCAGACATTTTTCAAACAAACTTTACATAAGCTTGTAGCTTGTTGTTTGCTTATATGTCTGCTATTGTTTATGTACGCATTTATAGAATAAAGTAATGTTCATTTAAAAACAAAAGTAAGAATCATAATAATAATTCCAGCACGTCAAATATTTAGTATTCATATTAACGAACTTGGTTCTGAATGAAGCTAATCCGCAATGCGATGCCATATACATGGGGTAAAAAGATGTTTCTCAAACGTGGTTTTTTTCGGTGACTTACAAATCATGTCGGTATTTCAAAACGGTGTCGTGTCGCTAGCGCACAACTCGATGATCAAGAACAGTTGATTTTGATATTGTTACTATATCGCCAGCTGAAAAAGCGAAGAAAGAGAAAACATCGTTGGTGGGTGCGTGCCATTTTGGAGAAAAGGTACCAGAATGGAACATTCCATCATCTGGTTTAAGAACTTCAACTGGATGGTGACGAGTTCAAGCAGTATTTTCGCCTGAGTTGTGAACAGTTCAGGCAAGTCCTCTTTGTAGTTGGGGACAGCCTGAAAAAGAACGTCACCAGGCGAGATGTCATATCACCTAGGGAAAGACTCGCAATTTGTTTGAGGTAAGCCATTGCCACGTTTTAGTTTGCGAACATGATTGCATGCACCTTTTTGGATACGTGTATGAATGTATGAGCATAAATCGCGCGCGTGTATGTTAAATTGCACGTGTGTGTGTGTGTGTGTGTGTGTGTGTGTGTGTGTGTGTGTGTGTGGTCATGTGCCTGCATGATTGTGTGTGTGTGTGTGTGTGTGTGTGTGTTGGGGCGGGGAGTGGGTGGGGGTTATGTGTGCGTGTGTCACAGTGTGTCAGTGTGTGTACATGTGCCCGCGCATGTGTTTGAGCGAGACTGTGTATCCTTGTGTGTACTGTAAACTACCTTGTTAACCCCAACCACCCCTCTGCAATCCAGGATCTGATATATAGGTATCTAGAATATGTGATGAACAGTTAATCAATACTGTGGAAGGTGTAAGTGGACATCTCTTCACTAAGCAGATTTGCCTTTATATGTGTCTTTTCTTCATGTTTCTTTTGTGCATCAGAAATGTACTAGATACTGGGCGCTAACATGGAGTATATGTGCGTGTGCACATTCAGTTCATGGACGTGTGTGTGTGTGTGTGTGTGTGTGTGTGTGTGTGTGTGTGTGTGTGTGTGTGCGCGCGCGCGCGCGCGCGCGCGCGCGCGCGCGTGTGTATGTATGTGTGTTTGGTCTTGATATACTGACCAAATTAGATACAAAAAAATTGATAAACTCTGAAATAAAACTCAATGAAATAAAAGAATATGAAATGGGGAAAAAGCGTGGAAATATAGACTAGAAGAAAAGAAAGTCAAAGATTTTAGATCATGCACACACACACACACACACACACAAACACACACACACACACACACACACACACACACACACACACGTCACACATGTAATGAACACGTGAACACAACTTTCACATGTGGTGAACTTTATTGGAATAGTGTATCTATGTTGCAAGGAAAATGACCGGTCTCAAAAAATAACGAGGCCACCACACTCTACCACACACAATGAAAACTAATAAAACTTGAAGAAAGAAATTCAAGCTAAGATTGAATTTATTTCTGTTGCTTGTTCTGATGAGGCCACCCTTGTCCTTTTTTTTTTCATTCAACTTTTTTCACGTACAAGGAATAATACAATAACATAAAAAGTTCAGTTCTACTTCTCACAAAGTTGCGTTTTTTCCACATGCAAACACTAAATTCAATTTAAAAAAAAAAAAAAAAAAACAAGAGGAGAAATTTGGGTCGGCACAAAATGAAAACGAGAGACCATCACGGCGAAACATAACTAACTTTTGAAAAGTCATTTGTGCAGCTGTCACTGTGAAACAGTCAGCAGACATGTCGTGTGCCACTCGCATGGCATCCGAAATGATGCCAGATACTTCACTGTCTGCATACGCAAACTGATCTGGAGCCGGCAGGGGTGCAGGAGGTGCAAGAGGTGGTGTGAACTGGCTTCTGAGGAGCAGGGTGATTGGGACTGGGGGCAAGTTAGGATTTTCAGCGTTAAAGAACAGCTGACTGATCTGCAGCTGCAGAAACGACTGAGTTTCTTTGGACATTTTCTCCATTCTGAGAGTGCAAGTTTCAAGAAACTTCTTGCGACAGATTTCTGGCCTGTCTGTGCTGTGTTTTGTCTCTGTTGTTCCGTTCTTTGTCTTTTGTGAATTTCTATCAGTTCACTGATGGCACTGTCAAGTTTTTTTTTTCACCTCGTGCACCCTAATTCCGACTTTTGCTTTTTGGTGTGGAGCGGCGGAAGGCTGGTCTGATGGACTGCTGAGTGGATGCTTGTGATACCGTGAATGCAGATGGTGTAGGTGAATCTGGCCTGTCCTCGTCTTCCTGTGTTTCTCGAAGCTGTGAGGCAACACTGGATCTGAAACAAATACAGTTGTACATGGTTTCAACGAACATGAAGGATAAAACTGATAGAAATATGACTCCTAAGCACTTCAAGAAACCCATGAGATTTGACAGTTTAATTTTTAGACAGTGTGTGTGAAACATTCTAAATCAATGGAATTCGGGTTCCTCTTCAACTGTATTGTTTTAAAGTGTACAATAAATTAGACACAATATTTGACATTGCAATGTATTTTAATGTACTTTTTAACACCAATATTACTGTTTTTCAGATTTTTGGCTACAGGGAGTCCTTCCGTTCTCTGTCATTCAGTTACCGCGTTGGGGTGACAACTGTCCACAGAATTGTTTTCTGAAGTGTGCAAGGTACTTTGGGATCGACTGTCACCACTGTATCTGACCATGCCAGACAGCCATGACGACTGGAAACTGATTGCTGCCATTTTTTTCAGTAGTGGAACTTTCCACACTGCCTCGGTGCTCTTGATGGCAAACATGTGGTAATGAAAACTCCATCCAAGTCAGGATCTTTGTTCTTCTTCAACTACAAAAGCTCATTTTCAACTGTCTTACTGGCTTTGGTTGATGCAAATTTACAGTTCATCTATGTTGACATCGGTTCTTATGGTCGTAACAGTGATGGCGGAATTTTCGCACATTCAACATTGGGCAGAGCCATGTCAAAGGGGGTTCTGTAGTTCCCCCCTGATACCCCCCTTCCCTACGCTGATAGTCTTGGACCTCTTCCTTACGTCATCGTTGCTGATGAGGCTTTTCTTCTCAGCAAACACATCATAAGGCCATTTCCAGGTCGAAGTCTGACATATGAAAAAACGGGTTTTCAACTATAGATTGTCCAGAGCAAGACGAATAGTCGAAGGCGCCTTTGGGCGTGCTGACTGCAAGATGGCGGGTATTTCATTCAAAACTGACAGTGCAACCACGCCTTGCAAATGACATCGTGAAAGCCACAGTCGTCCTACACAATTTGCTGCAAATTCAGACCACCCCAGCAGAGGTGACATCTCTGCTACAGGAGGTAGAGAACGTCGACCTGCAGGGTCTGCAAAATGTGCAAAGTGTCGAAGGAAAACCATCTCTGGAACCTATGAGAGTCAGGGAGGCATTTATGAACTACTTCTGCAACATTAACCCTGTTCACTGGCAGAAGGCACATGTACAACGAGGCAGATCTGCTGAGGAACATGTTGACAACTTACCTTCCTGAGACGCTCACAATGTCATCGTCTGCCTGGCTCAACGATTCGTCCGAATCCGTCTCCGCAGACAGTTCCTGCATGTTGAAAACAACAATAATCCACCTGGTGAAAAGAGAAAATGCACGTACGCGCGCACGTGTGTGTGTGTGTGTGTGTGTGTGTGTGTGTGTGTGTGTGTGAGTGTGTGTGTGTGTGTGTGTGTGTGTGTGTGTGTGTGTGTGTGTTTAGTTTCACGGTCTTTTTCACATGGTGTGGCTTTTAGACGATTGTGATATTTGTAAATGATATACATCAAGATGACATTGATACTATTATACAAAGGAAAACATAATTCAAAATAAAGCTTAAATCAGTGAACATGAACAACATAAATAATGTTTGTTTGAAAGATACTGAAATCTCATACTAATGTACCAATAGGACTGCGAATGATACATTAGCCAAAAATGAATGGTTTGAAGGTTGAGTCTTATAATCATCAATTGTAGGATTATTTGGTAGCTGAAATTGGGTAAGTACTGCCGCATAATGGGAGAATTAAATAGTACATGAAATGTTAAAGTTTTTCCCCACGTATGCATTTTGCAGCATCAACATATTTACATTTTAATGAATTATATTTAAGTCTAAAACAAAAACTGGAAATTTCCCTCGATAAAACATTCAACAAAGACATGCATGCTGTAAGAGGTGCGCCGATTTATATTATAACCCACCTGAGCTTTGGTGTCTTTTTCTAACAGATTATAGCATTCCTTTACAGACAATGGAATATGAACGTTTTCACAACTAATTCTTTGACAACAATAGCCACTTACACTTCAGATATTCACAGTGTGTGTGTGTGTGTGTGTGTGTGTGTGTGTGTGTGTGTGTGTGTGTGTGAACATTTCTAACATCAAGATTATTAATTCCTTTTTAGTGTTGAAAATGTCCTATGAAGAGTTTTTGTTATGCCTTTTCCATTTTCTTTTCCCACTCCTTGCCTGTGAATGAAAAGAAGGTTTATTTAAAAGTAAGTCAACATTGTGTATAACTCACTCATGCTCTCTCTCTCTCTCTCTCTCTCTCTTCTAACATGTGCGCGTGTGAGCACACACCCACACAGCCACACCCACGCACACACACAAAGAGAGAGAGAGAGAGAGAGAGAGAGAGAGAGAGAGAGAGCGTTCACATAATTCGTACGAGAGAGAGAGAATGGAGCAGTTAGATAGATATAGATACATCCACACACACGCGCTTACATATATATATAGGAGGGAGGGGGTAATAGATCTAACAGAGAGAGATGACAGTCAAGTGTGACTTGTTTCGATGTTTAGATCTGAAAAAAAGAACTGATCTAACACACACATACACACACACACACACACACACACACACACACACACACACACCTATTCGAGCAAGTCAACCTTTGCACACATCGGTACTCTGGTGAAATTGTTCTCCTCTGTTCTGCTCTTTCTGCACATGAAAAAGTGTACTCACCAAGGAGATTTGATCTCACCTTCTTGGTACTCACCATCGATGTCAGCTCTTCCCATCAGATCAGCTATGCTTTTCCATGTGTTTCTCTTGTAGAACAACATCCTTGTATTCTGCCATACTGGCATCGTAAATGCTTGGATGATCTATGACAACAGAAATCATTTTTTTCATATTCCTGTGTGGAGACACGGCTTTTTGGTGCCATTTTGATACAACACACAGAAGAAGACGAACTTTCCAACGCCCGGGGGCAAAAAAGCGGGAAATGGGACACGCCCACAAATTGGTTTGCGGCTACCTGCGGCTGCGGCTGGTTCCGAACGCTACATGTAGCCGCGTGCTAACCGCGTCAGCGCCGCGTCCGCCGCAGCCGGAGGAGTGGAAACATCCACTCTTTACACAATGTTTTAAAAACATTGTGAAAAGAGCGGATGTTTCCACACCTCCGGCTGCGGCTAGGCGGCAGACGCGGCGCTGACGCGGTTTGCACGCGGCTTGTTCCGAACGCTACATGTAGCGTTCGGAACCAGCCGCAGCCGCAGCCGCGGGCAGCCGCCAACCAATTTGTGGCGTGTCCCATTTCCCGCCCCCCCCCCCCCCCCCCCCCCCCCCCCCCCCCCCCCCGGGCGTTTGGAAGTTCCTCTTCTTCTGTGTGTTGTATCAAAATGGCACCAAAAAAGCCGTGTCTCCACACAGGAATATGAAAAACTGGTTTCTGTTGTTATAGATCATCCAAGCATTTACGACGCCTTTATGGCAGAATACAAGGATGTTGTTTTTACAAGAGAACACATGGAAAAGCATAGCTGATTTGATGGGAAGAGCTGACATCGATGGTAAGTACCATGAAGGTTAGATCAAATTTCCTTGGTGAGTACACTTTTTCATGTACAGAAAGAGCAGAACAGAGGAGAACATTTTCACCAGAGTACCGATGTGTGCAAATTTTGACTTGCTCGAATAGGTGTGTGTGTGTGTGTGTGTGTGTGTGTGTGTGTGTTAGATCAGTTCTTTTTTTTTTAGATCTAAACATCGAAACAAGTCACACTTGACTGTCATCTCTTTCTGTTAGATCTATTACCCCCCCCCCCCCCCCCACACACACACACACATATTATATATATGAGCGCGTGTGTGTGGATGTATCTATATCTATCTATCTAACCACTCCATTCTCTCACCTACGATTTATGTGAACGCTCTCTCTCTCTCTCTCTCTCTCTCTGTGTCTATGTGTGTGTGGGTGAGTGGGTGTGGGTGGGTGGGTAGGTGCTCGCGCACGCGCACATGTTAGAAGAAAGAAAGAGAGACAGAGAGGGAGAATGACCAAGTTATACTACATGTTGACTTACTTTTAAATAACCTTTCTTTCATTCACAGGCAAGGAGTGGGAAAAGAAATGGAAAAACCAGCGTGACATGTATGTCAAGAAGAAAAGGCTTCTGAAAACAAGAAAAAGTGGACAGGCTGCCATAAACCCACAGAAGTGGCCTTTGATGGACATGATGTCTTTTTAGACAAATTTATTGAAGGAAACAGGTAGGCATAACAAAACTCTTCATAGGACATTTTCAACTGTAAAAAGGAATTAATAATCTTGATGTTAGAAAATGTTCACACACACACACACACACACACACACACACACACACACACACACACTGTGAATATCTGAAGTGTAAGTGGCTATTGTTGTCAAAGAATTAGTTGTGAAAACGTTCATATTCCATTGTCTGTAAAGGAATGCTATAATCTGTTAGAAAAAGACACCAAAGCTCGGGTGGGTTATAATATAAATCAGCCCACCTCTTACAGCATGTCTTTGTTGAATGTTTTATCGAGGGAAATTTCCAGTTTTTGTTTTAGACTTAAATATAATTCATCAAAATGTAAATATGTTGATGCTGCAAAATGCATATGTGGGGAAAAACTTTAACATTTCATGTACTATTTAATTGTCCCATTATGCGGCAGTACTTACCCAATTTTCAGTTACCAAATAATCCTACAATTGATGAGGATATAAGACTCAACCTTCAAACCATTCATTTTTGGCTAATGTATCAAAATATTTACTTCGCAGTCCTATTGGTACATTAGTATGAGATTTCAGTATCTTTTTAGCAAACATTATTTATGTTGTTCATGTTCACAGTGACTTAAGCTTTATTTTGAATCATGTTTTCCTTTGTATAATAGTATCAATGTCATCTTGATGTATATCATTTACAAATATCACAATCGTCTAAAGCCACACCATGTGAAAAGACGTTAACTAAACACACACACACACACACACACACACACACACACACACACACACACACACACACACGTGCATTTTCTGTTTTTCACCAGGTGGATTATTGTTGTTTTCAGCACAGAAAGTAACATGCAGGAACTGTCTGCGGAGACGGATTCGGACGAATCGTTGAGCCAGGCAGACGATGACATTGTGAGCGTCTCAGGAAGGTAAGTTGTCAACATGTTCCTCAGCAAATCTGCCTCGTTGTACATGTGCCTTCTGCCAGTGAACAGGGTTAATGTTGGTTGCAGAAGTAGTTCATAAATGCCTCCCTGACTCTCATAGGTTCCAGAGATGGTTTTCCTCCGACACTTTGCACATTTTGTAGACCCTGCAGGTCGACGTTCTCTACCTCCTGTAGTAGAGATGTCACCTCTGCTGGGGTGGTCTGAATTTGCAGCAAATTGTGTAGGACGACTGTGGCTTTCACGATGTCATTTGCAAGGCGTGGTTGCACTGTCAGTTTTGAATGAAATACCCGCCATCTTGCAGCCAGCACGCCAAAGGCGCCTTCGACTATTCGTCTTGCTCTGGACAGTCTATAGTCGAAAACCCGTTTTTTCATATGTCAGACTTCGACCTGGAAATGGCCTCATGATGTGTTTGCTGAGAGGAAAAGCCTCATCAGCAACGATGACGTAAGGAAGAGGTCCAAGACTATCAGCGTAGGGAAGGGGGGTATCAGGGGGGAACTTCAGAACCCCCTTTGACATGGCTCTGCCCAATGTTGATTGTGCGAAAATTCCGCCATCACTGTTACGACCATAAGAACCGATGTCAACATAGATGAACTGTAAATTTGCATCCACCAAAGCCAGTAAGACAGTTGAAAATGAGCTTTTGTAGTTGAAGAAACAAAGATCCTGACTTGGATGGAGCTTTCATTACCACATGTTTGCCATCAAGAGCACCGAGGCAGTGTGGAAAGTTCCCCTTACTGGCAAAATTGGCAGCAATCAGTTTCCAGTCGTCATGGCTGTCTGGCATGGTCAGATGCAGTGGTGACAGTCGATCCCAAAGTACCTTGCACACTTCAGAAACAATTCTGTGGACAGTTGTCACCCCAACGCGGTAACTGAATGACAGAGAACGGAAGGACTCCCCTATAGCCAAAAATCTGAAAAACAGTAAAACTGGTGTTAAAAAGTACATTAAAACACAGTGCAATATCAAATATTGTGTCTAATTTTATTGTACACTTTAAAACAATACAGTTGAAGAGGAACCCGAATTCCATTGATTTAGAATGTTTCACACACTGTCTAAACATTAAACTGTCAAATCTCTCATGGGTTTCTTGAAGTGCTTACGAGTCATATTTCTATCAGTTTAATCCTTCATGTTCGTTGAAACCATGTACAACTGTATTTGTTTCAGATCCAGTGTTGCCTCACAGCATAGAGAAGCACAGGAAGACGAGGACAGGCCAGTTTCACCTACACCATCTGCATTCACGGTATCACAAGCATCCGCTCAGCAGTCCATCAGACCAGTCTTCCGCCGCTCCACACCAAAAGGCAAAAGTCGGAATTAGGGTGCACGAGGTGAAAAAAAACCTTGACAGTGCCATCAGTGAACTGATAGAAATTCACAAAAGACAAAGAACGAAACAACAGAGACAAAACACAGCACAGACAGGCCAGAAATCTGTTGCAAGAAGTTTCTTTGAAACTTGCACTCTCAGAATGGAGAAAATGTCCGAAGACACTCAGTCGTTTCTGCAGCTGCAGATCAGTCAGCTGTTCTTTAACGCTGAAAATCCTAACTTGCCCCCAGTCCCAATCACCCAGCTCCTCAGAAGCCAGTTCACACCACCTCTTGCACCTCCTGCACCCCTGCCGGCTCCAAATCAGTTTGCGTATGCAGACAGTGAAGCATCTGGCATCATTTCGGATGCCATGCGAGTGGCACACGACATGTCTGCTGACTGTTTCACAGAGTGACAGCTGCGCAAATGACTGTTTTCAAAAGTTAGTTATGTTTCACCGTGACGGTCTCTCCTTTTCATTTTGTGCCGGCCCAAATTTCTCCTTTTTTTTTTTTTTTTTTTTTTTTAAATTGAACTTAGTGTTTGCATGTGGAAAAACGCAACTTTGTGAGAAGTAGAACTGAACTTTTTATGTTATTGTATTATTCCTTGTACGTGAAAAAGTTGAATGAAAAAACAGGACAGGGTGGCCTCATCAGAACAAGCAACAGAAATAAATTCAATCTTAGCTTGCATTTCTTTCTTCCAAGTTGTATGAGTTTTCATTGTGTGTGGTAGAGTGTGGTGGCCTCGTTAATTTTGGAGACTGGTCATTTTCCTTGCAACATAGATACACTATTCCAGTAAAGTTCACCACATGTGAAAGTTGTGTTCACGTGTTCATTACATGTGTGACGTGTGTGTGTGTGTGTGTGTGTGTGTGTGTGTGTGTGTGTGTGTGTGTGTGTGCATGATCTAAAATCTTTGACTTTCTTTTCTTCTAGTCTGTATTTCCATGCTTTTTCCCCATTTCATATTCTTTATTTCATTGATTTTTATTTCCGATTTTTATCATTTTTTTTGTATCTAATTTTGTCAGTATATCAAGACCAAACACACATACACACACACACACACACGCACGCACACACACACACGTCCATGAACTGAATGTGCACGCGCACATATACTCCATGTTAGCGCCCAGTATCTAGTACATTTCTGATGCACCAAAGAAACATGAAGAAATGACACATATAAAGGCAAATCTGCTTAGTGAAGAGATGTCCACTTACACCTTCCACAGTATTGATTAACTGTTTAGTACTATTCTAGATACCTATATATCAGATCTGGAATTGCAGAGGGGTGGTGGGGGTTAACAAGGTAGTTTACAGTACACACAAGGATACACACTACACAGTCTCGCTCAAACACATGCGCGGGCACATGCACACACACTGACACACTGTGACACACGCACACATAACCTCCACCCACCCCCCGCCCCAACACATACACACACACACAATCATGCAGGCACATGAGCACACACACACACACACACACACACACACACACACACACACACACACTCACACACACACACACACGTGCAATCTAACATACACGCGCGCGCGATTTATGCTCATACATTCATACACGTATCCAAAAAGGTGCATGCAAGCATGTTAGCAAACTAAAACGTGCACTGGCTTACCTCAAACAAATTGCGAGTCTTTTCCCTAGGTGATATGACATCTCGCCTGGTGATGTTCTTTTTCAGTCTGTCCCCAACTACAAAGAGGACTTGCCTGAACTGTTCACGACTCAGGCGAAAATACTGCTTGACCTGGTCACCATCCAGTTGAAGTTCTTGAACCAGATGATGGAATGTTCCATTCTGGTACCTTTTCTCCAAAATGGCACGCACCCACCAACGATGTTTTCTCTTTTTTCGCTTTTTCAGCTGGCGATACAGTAGCAATATCAAAATCAACTGTTCTTGATCATCGAGTTGTGCGCTAGCGAAACGAGACAAGTGTGGAGCCATGCTGGTATACGCCGGAGAAGAGGCAACAAACGGTTGCCGCCGATGTTTAAAACGAACACGACAGCGCGGTTTTCCTCGCCGCAGCCGCGCCCCATGACCGCGACCTAACCGCAGCCGACCCGCAGCCGCGCGCGTGGAAACGTAGGCTTACAGATATCCATCTAGTTCTAAGTCATAGATTCTGACGCTCTCTTTCGACGCAATCAAAATTGATAGATCTAAGTTTAGATCTAAATGTAAATTTTGACACAAGTAAGCTGCACACTCACCGTACGTTTCGTAACTTTTAGTCTAGATCAATATAAAAATACACAAAATACCATAATATAATATATATAAACACATTAAGGCACTGGGAATACATTATTCATAATCAGGATTTAATAAAGGAAAGTACGCAAGCCAGCCCTTCAGCGTCAAATAGAAAGTTATTTTGCCACACGAGCCATGCTCTGTAATTTTGTAAGTTGAAAAGAATACGTTTAATTTTAATGAATAAAAAAAATAAAGCAGATCACGTTTAGGATAATATCACTATCGCCACAGGCACTAGTTTCGCCTTGCTGGTAGTGTTGGGGTTACAACTAATACTACTACCACAGCGAGACTAGCGGCTATGACTATTACTGATTGTGAGTTCAGTTGGTGCCTACTCACCTTGTCTTTTAAGAAATTTATAGAGTATCCCATCCCACAGATGAAATTGCTGAGCTGACCTCCTTAAGTTTTTTGTTTGTTTTTGTTTTGGGCGCAAGGCTTGCCTACACAGCTGGCTTGATATCTCTTATTTTGTGAATAACCATGAATTTCATCAAAATCACGCGCCATCATGTTCTTATTCAAGTAAAATAACTAAGTGACTTATCTAGTTGCAAAGTGAAACGACTGCAGGCGGAAATCTAAACAAATCTTAAATAAATGTCAGCGAACCGCCCAGAGAAACGTGGACAACCGAGTCACAAGACAAACCACAACGCGCCTCGACCTCTTAGGTCTTCTTCAGGTGCAACAAACATGAAACAAATAACGAAAATGCACTTAGCTTTGATCGCGTCTGTGTTCAGCGCATTCAACGCCTTCTTTCTTGCGCTGAACACAGATGCGATCAAAGCTAAGTGCATTTTCGTTATTTGTTTCATGTTTTGTTGCACCTGAAGAAGACCTAAGAGGTCGAGGCGCGTTGTGGTTTGTCTTGTGACTCGGTTGTCCACGTTTCTCTGGGCGGTTCGCTGACATTTATTTAAGTGACTTATGTTTTTATGTTTATAGTTACCCCCCTTTTGGTTTAGAGTCGTTCTCGCGTAAAGAGCGTGTGCTTTTAACGGCCGCCAAGATAATTCTAGAGTGTTTCTGGCGGCCGCCAAAATAACTCTTAGAGTGTTTCTGGTGGCCGCTGGGTTGACTCTATAGTGTGTTTCTGGCGGTAGGCCTAGTCTTTTTGGCGTGTTACACCGGTCTTCTTTCATTGTCGTTTCCATGGAATCTGAAAAAATGACACACACCATCAAATTACGTCATGCTGTCAAAAGTGCGTTTACATGACGTCGTTTCACTTTCTCTTCTATGTTACATGTATGGGACGTTAACGCTGGCCTAAAATACAACTTGCGTTCATCGAATGACCGACGTCGCTTAAAAAAAAGTAAGTTCGGCTAATATTTGCTTTTATTACTCCGTTTGCTTCTTTATCAAATTGTTGATTACATATTATTAGCATTGTTTGTCGTATGTATCTTTAAGACCGTTCAGGTCCGTCCTTCAGCCCAGTGTTTGGACTTGGCTTCAGCAGCTTGCACAGTTTGCGGCTGCACCAGATTCTGGCAGATTGGCAGGGACACCATACAGACTTTTGCGAGCGTCTTTACTTAGAGACTAACTGGTCCTGGGATCACTTCAGTCATAACCGTTCCTATCTTAGCAGAGGCATTCTGACTGTTTCCAATTTTACATAACTGGCATCGATATCTACATTCTACATTCAAAATAAACATTTCCGAAACCATTGCTGTATCCACATTCGAATACATAGAATCGTACCTATTCATTTCTACTTGTGCGATTTATGCTGTTATCTTCGAGCATAACTATGAACGGTCAAATAGAAACGCGCCGTCTCCAGCCACCCAAATTACAAAATTTGTGGAACGTACGCTTTGGTAAATGAGTCGCTCCCATAAGCTCAATATGCACAGGAGGTTTCCTTCACTGATCTAGGAAGCAGCCAAACTATGTAAATACATGCCTGATTCGTCTTATTTGTCCGTGAAGGTCTGATCAATAGATCCCATTTTAGTAAACTTTACATGTGGATTTACCCCTTTTCTTCTCGGTCTACCTTGCCGTTATCTCTGCGACTGTGACTCTTTTTATTACTGTTCTCTGGAATCACCTCAGTGTTGTCAATATTCAAAGGCTAGTTGTCAAGTTATGACCTCAAACATTTTATTTCATAACTGCTTTGTGTAGGGATCACCTCAGTATGCGCCCTTCTCTATGTGCCCCTGCCTGTATGTGACCCCGTCTGTGTATGCACTGAGTATACACTCCATCTGTTTGTGCCCTGTCACGATGTGCCCCCGTCTCTTTGCGTCCCCGAGTCTATGTATATCCATGAGTGCTGTCTCTGTAAGCCCAAATCCTGTCTGTATTTCCATCTCCATATTACCCCTTGCTCTGATGCCCCCCCCCCCCCCCCCCCCCCCAAAACTTGCTTTTGTTCTTTGCCACAATCTCACGTATTGCATTCAAGTGCATATTTCTACTATTTTAATGCTGCTGTTCACACACACACACACACACACACACACACACACACACACACATCATTATTAGGTCACTATAGCTCTTCTGTCACCCAACTCTGTACGTTGCTCTGATTACAAATATCCTGAGTTGGGTCACTCGATCTTTGCTCTACATCGGGGTCAGCGTAACCAATTTCTGGGTAATCAGTTTTACAGTTTATCAAATATTTGATGTAATCCATTAAGTTCACCGAGGGAGTCTCCCTTGTCTGTTCTGTGTGCTTTGCATTGTCATTTCTGATAGCTGATTTGGTGTCACAAGCGACAATCGTTTGGAGTTGCGGGCTTGTAATTATTTCATCATGAAAGGAAGAGTTACCTCAATTGTACTGTTCCCTGCCTCATTTAAGATTTCTTTGTATCCGATTAGGCTCACCAGTTATAACAAGCGTCTAAAATAGAATATGTTTCCAAGAGTCAGATTTTTTTTATGTTAATATGTTGCATTTAATGATCACAGGTTTTGTTTGTTCTGCAGAGGTTTAGGTTTGTTTGTTTGTCTGTTGTTGTTTTGCTGGACTGCTACTACAGCTGTATGTAACGTGCATACGTAAAATAGTTTGTTTTTTTCCTGTTTCTTGTTTGATCACAACAGGACAACCTTAAGGAATCCAATATATGATATATCAAACAGTCTGAAAGGGTTGGGTATTTGAATAAGTTTGCATTTGTTTTTCTCGCTAGAGCTTTGGGAAATTTAATTACTCAATTTTGTCACTGTAGGGGTGCTTGTAAACGTCGTATACAAGTTAACTTTTTATGGTTTCTATTTTCTGCAGCATCTCAATCAAATCTAAAGGTCAGAGCTGAAAATCTACCAGCTGCATTTCGTCATGATACATAAAGATCCTTGACAAATACATTTGACGCCCCCCCCCCATTCGACGCCCCCCCCCCCCCCCCCCCCCCCCCCCCCTTCAGCACCCACACTGATTCACTTTTTTTAGAATTACGAGTTACCCCCTAAGTCCCTGTGAACACTTTGGCTTTGGTTGGGTTTGAATGAGGCAATCTTGATTGACACAGTGTAATACATTACAAGAACAGATGTGTTTTTACCCTCTGCGTTTTTCTGAGATTTAGTAGACGCTTTTTCCATAACGTTTCAATCAATCTACTTGACACAATTTAATACATCAGAAGAACGGATAGAACGGATGTTTTCCTTCTTCTTCACTTTCTTTTCTCCTCTTTTTCTTTCTTTTCTGTTTACTGGGTTTAATCAGTTGTTTATTCCATAAGGTGTCAATCAATCTATTTGTTACGAGAAAGAAATTAGTGTTTTTGTCCAAGATCTCATGAACTCTCTTCAGATCAGTTTGAGAAATGGGAGGAGGAGTAGTTGAGATTTCTTGTTCTTTTGATTGTGAACACATCAATAGAACTAGAACAGCTTTTAAAAATCAAAGGTTTTAAATTGAACATTAGTTAGGCTTCAAAAAAGGTACTCTATGTTTAAAAATGTTCATTTATGGCAGCTTGACAGCTTGAGTGTCCGCTCTTTTGACAGTGCTCCTGTATATTAGTTTAACATCATATCTGTATCATTTGCTTGGAATCAAAAATTGCTCTTTGTGATTAGGTCTACACAATTTTACTAAAGCATTATACAAATCACTAACGACCCACACCCCCTCCCAATTATTCCTCAAAACACACAATTGTATGTTTATTATTTGACCGTGCTAATGTATAGCTGTAACATATCTACATATAAGATATTTCCTATCCTTGGATTACGACAGCTAATTAAATTCGATAAGCATAAAAGTCTGTTTCTGTACATTTCCATCCAATTTTGTTTTCTTCTCTTTTTGTTTAATTTCAGCGAGTTTGTTTCGTTCCATTTCCATCCTATTTCGCTTTCCGTCCTTTTTAATTTCAGTGAGTATTTTTCTTTAGATTTCCATTCCATTTTGTTACATCCAGTGAGTTTTCAGTGAGTCTTTTCTTTCCATTTACTGTCCTTATCTTTTCTGCTTCCTTTGTTCAATTTCACAGAGTCTGTTTCTTCACATGTCCACCCCATTTTGTTTCCTTCTCTTTTTTCTAAATTTCAGGAAGTCTGTTTCTTTACACAACTATCCCATTCTGTATTCTTCTCTTTTTGTTTAATTGCAATAAGTCTGTATCTTTCCAGTTCCATCCTAATTTGTTTTCTTCTCTTCTTGTTTAATTTAAGTACGTCTGTATCCTTGCATTCCCACCCCCATTTTTCTTTGCTTCTCTTCTCTTCTTTTTTTGTTAATTTTCGTCTTGAAGTCTGTTTTATACTGTAGGCTGCTCGAACTTTAGTCGTTTGTGTTTTGCTGTAGATCTTTTTTCGACATTCTCACTCGATCATCTTCATTTTGAAGAAACATTCTAAAGACCTTCATGATGACAGAGTCTTCTACGCCTTCTCATTTCCCTATTTTGCTTTCTGGAAGTGTTTTAGCTTATCAAGCTTTCTATAACTGGACTGCCAGACAAGAAGCAATTAGACGCATATACGCCAGTGCCGTCATGATCTTTCTCTTTTCTGACCTTTTTTTTTCTTTATTACACACGATTTCATTTCAGTTTTCAGGAGTCAGATGAGTCTGGACTCCTTTCAACCCACCTCATCTAAACCTGTAGACAGAGATGAAACGCACGGGTACACTAATCGTCGTGCTGCTGCTGAGCATATACTACAGCGGGCACAATCGGCAGACGGCTGAAGTGGGAGTTCAAGGGAACTTCATAGTGCCAGGACTGCCGAAGAAACGGATAGTGAAGTTGAAAGACATCAACTTTGGGGTCCAGGATTCCTTTGTTTATGATGATGGGGACCTGGGAGAACCATGTCGTGGCGAGCCCCGGGTCTACGAGTTTCCCGAGGTAGGATGAAATGGTAAACATGTAACGAGCTTTTTTAAACGAATGATATGCGATTTAAAATACTCCCTGGCACACACACACACACACACACACACACACACACACACACACACACACACACACACACACACACGCGTGCACACACACACACACACACACACACACACACACACACACACACACACACGCACGCACGCACGCACGCACGCACGCACGCACGCACGCACACACACACACACACACACACACACACACACACACACACACACACACACACACACACACATCTATATCTATCAATCTATCTATATCTGGATATAGACATGAATACATACGTACATGCACACACAATATATATGTGTGTATATATAGATAGATAGATAGATAGATAGATAGATAGATCTTTGAGAAACATTCTGGAGCTGGATCATATTATTCGTTACAAGAGAGACATTCTGGATCAGGAAATTAAAAACCCTGACCCCACATGGACTCAACACCATCGAGGACGTCAACTACTGAGACAGCGATGGACAATCTGCCTGTTAAGTTTGAGGGTGGTTGGGGATGGGGTGTGTATAGGGGTGTGGAGTGTGTGTGTAAAAAAAAAAAAGAGGGGGGAGGGTGGGGGTGGTTGGTGGGATGGGGTGTGTGTCAGGTGCGTGTGGTGGGGGGGGGGGGGGGGGGGGAGGGAGAGTGATCAATTGGATCCAAGTTCTGTCGTTTTCTTTCTCTAGTTTTTTGCTCAGTTTGAAATGTTTTCCTTGTGGAACACGGCCTGTGAAGTTTTTTTTTTTCTCTTAACCTGTGACTAGTTTTATCTATGACGTATTAATCTGCATGGGAGGATATAATTTCGTCATTAAAGGTCCAACTGAGGAAGAGGTCGCAAGGCCTCGAAATATCTGGAAACTAAATCCAGCTTGTTCTGTTCTCTCTCTCTCTCTCTCTCTCTCTCTCTCTCTCTCTCTCTCTCTCTCTCTCTCTCTCTATTATTTGTGAGCGCATACATCAGTGTGTGTTATACTTATGTAATTAGTGTGTATTTATATGCATTATAGTAATGTTTGACAGATGGTGGAATTTGAGTATGTATATGATATACATGAAGTTGGAAATCATGCAGGGTATATATAGTCTATCAGCACGCTTTCTCCCCATCCTTTCTCCTCCTCGACGTTTCTGCCCTCTATTTCTCCATCGTCGCAACCGATCTCCGCTCCCCCCACCCTTTCCCATCCCTTTTTCTCCCTCCCCCATTTATTTCCCTACTCCCCTACCTCTCCTATCCTCCTTTAAACCTCTCTCCTCCCTCTCCAACGTACCCATCCACTATCCCACCCCAGCACTCCTCCCTCCTTCCTCTCCTCCCCCCCCCCCCCCCCCCCCCCCCCCCCCCATCCCCCATTCCCCTCTACATTTCTGCATTCTTTCTCTCCTTCCCCTCTAAACTCCCCCTAGGTCTAATTATATATCCTAAAACCCCCTACCTTCCTCTCTGTATCTTTCTGCCTATCCCTATATTTCTGTTTCTGTCTGTCTGTCTGCCTGCCTGTCTGTCTGTGTAGATGTCTATCTGTCTCTCTCTCTCTCTCTCTCCTCTCTCTCTCTCTCTCTCTCTCTCTCTCTCTCTCTCTCTCTCTCTCTCTCTCTCCTCTCTGTCTCTCTGTCTCTGTTTGTCTCGCTCTTTCTTCATCCGTCAACCCCCCCCCCCCCCCCCCTCGCCCCCCCCCCCCCCCCCCCCCCCCCCCCCCCCCCCCCCCCCCCCCCCCCCCCCCCCCTTTAACTACAATGTTCGACAATATTCGTATCATTGCCCCGTCCTGTGTGTGTGTGTGTGTGTGTGTGTGTGTGTGTGTGTGTGTGTGTGTGTGTGTGTGTTGTGTGTCTGCAGGCGCTCGTGCGTTTGGGTGTTTTGTGAGCATGTACACACAACTCAGAACAATAATGGTTCTCGTGCATGGTCTCCTTTTCTCCACCCCCAATGAACAGGCACCTGGTGAAAGTTTTTTCTTTTGCTGCTTCTCCGAACGTCGAATCCCCACCCCCACCCCCCCCCCCCCGTGCTCTCTCTCTCTCTCTCTCTCTCTCTCTCTCTCTCTCTCTCTCTCTCTCTCTCTCTCTCTCTCTCTCTCTCTCTCTCTCTCTCTCTCTCTCTCTCTCTCACGTTGCATATGTCAAGATCGTGGTCTGTGGTGGCAATCTAAATTATGGTCAACCTATTGTCAATCCGTGGCCCCCTCACCCTTCACTCCCCCATCCTAAGTTTATGTTTCCTATTGATGAAATGTTTTATACTCAACGTTTTATTTTAAAGTTAAAACATTTTTTATTAAGGTGCCTTTTCCCTGCTGCATACGTTCGTGATTCGTGTTCAGGATCTGAGGGTGGAGAATGCGAGCGTTTTTACTGTCACAGTCTGTTACCCCTGACGAAGGCGAATAAAGCCGAAAAATTTGGGATATTTTAATCTTGTTTGTTTGGATTTTTATCTACTTTGACGAGATTCAAACCGTCAGCGCGTACCTTCATCCAGCATTCCTTACTGTTAACAAAATGTCTTAGACCCTTTTTGAGGAAACAGAAGATGGATATTAAGACACATTGATACTGTGGTTGAACTTTGCAGTGTCTGGAAGGGTAGATTTAATCTTACAGGAAACTGAAGGTGTAGTAGACTGAAGAGAAACTATAAAGACATTCTGGTGGAACCAGGAGACGGAAACAGCCCGGGAAGAGAAACTGAAATATTTGACTGCAAGACAGAAATATAGAAATGACCTGGCGGGACACACTAGGGTATGGCTGGGGTCATGGAGCCGTGATTGGCGCCATAGGAGAAGTGCCATTATAATAGAACCGAAAAAATCAGAAAAGAAAAAAAAAAAAAAGGAAAAAGAAAAAGCTCCGATAGAAAGCAGAAACATGATGGGGCTGAGGAAATTCTTCATAGACACTGATTACTTTGATGTGTCAGTCTAGACACAAAGCATTCCAAGAGCCTCTGGCTGAGCAGAACATGCCACTACGCTACACAGGAGTAATTCATAGAACCAAAGCAATGAAAAGAGGCCTCGGTGTGGCAAGGCTCGATCTAGCAAAAGCGTTAGGATCAGCTCAACACAAAATGACCCACGTGGTCCAAGAGTTGGATAAAGCTCCCGAAGAACATTCTACGGAAACTGAAGAATCATGTTCATGGTTTCTCAACGAGATTATCGACAAACAAATGCCCAACGGATGGGGTCTGTCTAGAAACTGATAAAACGATTGGCTGTATAGTTTCTCCAACATTTGTATTTGGCAAGGGAGGTCATTTTCAAAGAAGTATTAAGCCATACGTTCTGCAGGAGTCAGGGATGGAGACCAGAATGCCCCCCCCCCCCCCCCAGCCCCCCCCCCCCCCCCCCCCCCCCCCCCCTCGAAAAGTCTTGATGGATGACACACCGGTCATGTTTTTATCAAATGAGGATGAAGCAGACAAAGTACTGAAGCAATTTTGTAGCCTTATGCAGGACGCGTTTTAAACCAAAGAAATTACGAAAGTTCTCCTTACAGTAAGCGAACGTAGCTAAAACAGTTACGTTCACCGTAGCCTACCAAACTATCCCAACAGTGACACGAGAACCACTCAAGAACATTAGAAGATGGTATGATGACTCTTTGAAGGACAAGGAAACCGGAATACACAAACCAGCCGCCATGGCGAAGTGGTTAGCGTTGCGGACTCCCGGATGGGAGGTCGTGGGTTCGAATCTCATCAGAGTCATGTGGGTTTTTCTGCCCCAACCAGCTCCTACCCAGAGTTGAGTTTGCTGCAGACTCAGTTGGGAAGACTGGGACCACACAGTCGAGTTTAATGGATGGTTTCTGAGAGTGTTGCTCAAATTTCCTGACCAACACTGCATGTGTCTGTATCTCTCCGGCCTGGTTGACGCCAGGATATGTAATGAAAGGAAGCGTAGAGTACAGCCCTGTCAAGTAGTCTCAGACCGAATGGGAAATCCGTAGCATCATCTTAATCATCCTCTTCTCATAGATCGGCATAAAAAAAGAATGTCTCAAATTCTGTGGCCCTTCATGCCCTGCTCTCATGGTGACCTCAATTTCGATGTCCTCTCCATGTCTGTGGCCTTGGTTTGGTTCCGTCGGAGTCATCGGTATCGACGAGTCCATGGGGGCTATCACTGGACGGACGTGTGGCGCCCTCCGAGAGGAGAGCTCACTCACGCCAGCTCCGCGACACAAGCAATTATTGTCGTCAGTAGGGGGCTTAGTAGGTGGTGTCCTGCGTTTGTTAGATAAGTACAGGCGCCACTGAACACCACCGAAGTGACTCGGCAGCAATGCAGTGTCTCCTCTGGTGGGTTGCCTCTTGACGACTTGACATTGACTACTCCCTGTGGATTACCGATGCCGGGGCTGTGGCGGGGCCGACCGGGCTGTGGCTGTGGACGGGGTGTCGGAATGAGCAGTGTGGGTGCACTGCCTCTAAGGTGGCGCAGAGGTTGGGACAGAAAAAAAAAAAACCGGAATGCAAAACTAAGCAAGTGACAAGAGAAAATCTACGAATAATAACTTAGTCTGGCCTCCCTGACTAATAAGAAGTAGTGCTTGTAGCTCCTAAGACCTCTTTTGACAAAATATGGCAGCGTTGACTCAAAGTACAAAGAAACACACAAAACAAGATGTAAGATGTAAAATAACGCCAATGTAATAGGCTGTACTAAGCAGACACGGGAATTTTCGACACAAAGCCTTCATCAGACGTGACTAGTTGCAAACACTCATGAAGAAAACAGTAATTCCCTTTTGGCCGTCAGGAGAGATTTTTTTTTTTCTCCTGACGGCCAAAAGGGAAGTACTGTTTTGTTCATGTCTGTTTACAACGTGTCGGGTCTGATGAAAACTTTGTGTCGAAAATTCACTTGTATGTTTTGTACAGTCTATTAAATCTGTGTTACTTTACATCTTATGTTGTGTGTTTCTTTGTATTTTGAGTAATTTTCAGTAAGGCTGCAGTCTGTTTTCAGAGTAATGGCAGATTGTCACAGTGGAATCAACGGAAGCCAAATTAAAAAACCACTCAACAAAATGGCTTGGTATCCTAACTTGTGACACTGACATTGCGCGTTACTGTTGCCAAACAAACGGGAAGTTACCCAGGAAATCCATCCATGAGAGGTACATATTTAGAAAATCAAGGACACTAACGATGCTTGAGGATTCAGGAAACAAGATTCAGTCTTGCCTGAGAGAGAGGGCTGGCGGAAAATGGAAAATGTAGGAGGTAGTGGACGTGGCAAAGGAAAACCTCAAGATCAGAAAATTAAAAGGACACATTAATCAGGAGGCAGTGAATGGTGGTCAATGGAAAACAAAACATGGTGATATAACAGCTGAACGAAGAGGACGCCTAGAATATTTAGAAGGTTGTGCAGTGGTCCAGCGAGCCGACAGTAATGATGGAATACGCACCCCGAAGAAGTGTAAGCTGGAATGAAGATGACTTATATGATGGCTTCTCTTAGGGTCAGCACTATCGCAAACCAAAGCTCCCTAACCGACTCTATAACAAAACGGACATTCACCTACGACGTGAAGCATTTCAGAAGAGACAATTGGAGAAACACGATTTGTTTGTTGCCAATGCTAGAACTCAAAAAGACCGAGAGATGAAGAAGCCTACAAGACTGCTATGGTTATTGTCTGTTGTTTTACAATCCAGTTCAAGTAAAGCCTTTTTTTCTTATCCTAACGTAGCTTTTGATGTCGATTGTTTTCCCGATAAAGGTAAATTCTACATTATGATCTCAACTGAATCATACAGATGGGGTCATCCCGGCGATTGTACGTGTATGATTGTGTCATACTAAGGGAGGGAGGCGGGAAGGAGGGGGGTGGGGGTGAGGCTGGGAGGGAGCTGCCCCTACCTTACGATTAAGTTAGTCATAGCAAGAGGGTGTTCACCACAGTATAACGCAATATGGGTCGTTTTGCAGCAGATGACTCAGTAAGTCATAGCAAGAGGATGTTCATCACGATATAACGCAGCTGGGTTGTTTTTGCAGCAGATAACTTAGTGAGTCATAGCAAGAGGTTGTTCACCACGGTATAATGCAATCTGGGTCATTTTGCTGCAGATCACTTAGTCAGTTACAGCGGGTATAACGCAAAGTGGGTCATTTGCAGCAGATGACGCAGTTATTCAAAGCAAGAGGATGTTCATAATTGTATAACGCATTTGAGGACACTTTGCAGTAGCCTCCCCTGTTAGATCCCCCCCACCCCCACCCCCGCCAATTTTAACATTGTGTGTCGCAGTTTGGCTTTTGACAATACCTAGTTGGAACACGGCCTATATTTATGGTGAAGGCCTGCCGACTGTGTAAACGGACGTGCTTCAAATGGGCTAAATGAGCATGGTGAATTTTTGTTGTCTTATCCTTGGTTATCAGGTTTCTTTCTAGTGTTGTGTGCAATACAGCCGATCAGTTTTGTGCTTCTTTGTACGCTTTGTAGTTGATGTTCTGTGAGAGGTAATTCTGTATAATCATTTGTCATTTTTTCCCTCTTCAGTTGCAGTTTTCCTCCTTTAGCTTCTTTATCTTTTTTGACGTTCTTGTTGGTTTTGTTTTTGTTCCCCTTCTTCTGTTTCTTAGTGTACGCCAGTTTGTTCATGTCTTTCGTGGTCTTCATTTCTATCTCACTGAAGAAAATTCTATATTATATCTGTTGGTTGTCCAATTGCTGCTTGATCGCTGACGAGTTTTTTCACACCTTTCACACCACATGAAGTTTACACTAGTTACAACGTGACCACCATTATGGCATACTGGCAGGTGGTGGCTTATGCTGTGGAAAGAGTGAACAACATGAGTTTTGCTCCCCAACAACCTGACGCTGGGATTTGTTTACCAGGAAGATTGTGGGAACAAACATGTGTCGGCTGCTCAGTCTCTGGCCTACGTGCCCCAAACCAGTTGCTCAGGTATAGCATTTACTTTTCCTTGAATTCAATCTCTACTCGGAATTTTTGTGCGTTTCATATATATACACATAGAGAGTTAGAATAAAAGCAATATTATGTAAATGACTAAATCTCTCTCTCTCTCTCTCTCTCTCTCTCTCTCTCTCTCTCTCTCTCTCTGAACATATGCAATGAATACACAGAAGTTTGTAAAAAGACTTTTTTTTTCCAAATTCAATCAGGTCAACATCAGTAGCTGATGGTGTTTCCTGGTAGTGTGAAGTGCCTAGTGTGCTGACAAAATGTCTGTGTGCTTGCCATCTCTTGTTTGCAGCAGCACTACGGAAAGAGAGCCGAGTGCGTATGTCTCTCCTGCATGTACATAGCCTCTCCACTATAAGCCCTATTTAGTGTCTCCACGTGGCACGCACGTCCACTGTGTACCTTACGGCCCCAGGCCAAACTACTGGGGACTTGGAGGAGGTTGACCACCCCGACAAATGCAACGTGCAGGCCCACCAGCATGTGGACATGCCTTGGCCTGGCGTTCTTGAACCAACCCCCCAGCTATGGGCAAATAGCAGGGCAGAGGGAGGTCTTCAGCCTCAGTCGGCCATCACTCAAGGAGACGGATACTCGAACAACAAGAAAGCACCTCCTGGGGCCATCAAACACATGGCCGCTACCGTATCTGTGGGACAATGAGCGCCAGAAGGCGGGAGGGTGGAGAAGAGACAGCGCACCTCAAAAAGTCTTTGTGCTGGTCAGGCAAGCAGATATGTCGATAAACCCAGCTAATTCCAATTTCTGCAGCGATAGAGAAGCACTGTCGCAGACGGCAAAGGATATTACTGGAGGTCCCTAGCTATGACTTTGCACGTAGGCGGCTGTGGGCTGATGGTCGTTCCTTGTACACCAGGGTACATGCAGTGCTCGTAAGCGAAAGCAAACGCTTACTACAGTGACAGAGCAGCCCTATTGAGAGAGATAGCACTGTTCTCCCCATATGCATAGTGGGAGACAAAAGATCCCTAAACAAACCTACCCTTCACGGTACCTGACAAATTACCATGCCTCCATCATCCGACAAGTCGGTATAAAGACAAAGCACAAGAAAATGCAGATATTCCTGACATTCTGCGCTTGGTATGCCCAAACTTTACTGGCCAGAGACTAAAGACTTGTGCGTCATACCACTCTGATTGCCAAGATGCCAGGCCGTAATCAAATCGGCGAGTCTGAGTCAAACAAAACTTCCGGGCAACAGACCACTTGAAGTTGAAGTTGGAGGAGGCTACAAATTTTTTACTGCATTGAGAAGCCTGAAGAAAATCCAAAAACTTCTGGTGTTGGATTTGCTATTTGCAAAAAGCTTGCCCATAGGCTGGATAGCATGCTGTGCGACATTAATGAGATTACGGCTTAGGTTTACAAAAGGACCAATTTGACACCACCATCAGCGTGTACGCTTCAGCAATGACGAACCCAGATAACATCAGACAAGCCTTCTAAGAGGAGCTGAACCGTGGCATCTCTGAGGTCAACCCCCAATATCAAACTCATCATTCCCAGGGACTTGAACGCGCCTGTGGGGAAGGACCACTCTACTTCACCCAACGTCCTTGGAACGCCATGGCCCTGGAGACTGCAATTCCAATGGTATGCTGATGTTATCAGTGTTTGCACGACATGAACTTTACATCGCCAACAGCATCTTCCAGCAGGCAGACAAGTTCAAGAACACGTGGATGCACCTTTCTCCCAAACAGTGGCACATCCTTGACTGTGTTTTTGTTCGCCAGAGGGACAGACTTGCTGTCCTCATTGCACGCTGCAGGAGGGCAGCTGACTGCTGGTCTAATCATCGCCTGATCAGGATCAAGATGAACATTCAGCTTGCTGTGAAAAACAAATTGGCTGGAAATGAAAGCTGAACATTTGTTGAACACAAAAAGCAGAGACTAGTTTGATGAAAACGACCCAGAGATCAACAAGCTGATAGAAATACTCCACAAGACACACAGAGATTACTTAAACGACAAAACCTGCGAGAAAAAGAAACAGAATTACCAGCAATCCAGTCGGCTCATCCAGCAGAAGCTTCGACAGATGAAGAACGACTGGTGGGAAAATAAAGTCGAAGTCTACAAGCTGCGGCCGACATCAACGACATGAAGACATTTCACAATGGCCCTCGCACCATCTATGGACTAAACACTACAGGGTCAACACCCATATGTACTTCTGACAAGACCACATGGCTGACAGTTAAAACTGACATCCTTGCTCGCTGGGATGAGCATTTCAATATTCTCTTGAATAGGGACGTGTCAATATCTGATGAAGCATTACAGCAGCACTCCCCCATCTGTCCATGAAGGAACCTCTGGCAGACCCACGCTCCAGTGCAGAGACTGCAAAGACTCTGAAGCAGACCACGTCCCAGAAAGCACCAGGAAAAAATGGGAACTCCAGCTGATATCTACAAGAATGGAGGCGATGTACTCCTGTAAAAGCTGACCAGCCTCATCCAGTCCATATGGGGGAAAGGGGGAAGTGCCCCAAGACTTCAAAGACGCCTCGATTGTACACAACTACAAGAGGAAGTGTGATGACGCGTCCTGTGATAATCACCATGGGATTTCCCTCTTGGGCATTGCAGGAAAGATTCTTGCAAGGGTCATCTTGAACTCTCATCATCCTCATAGCAAACTCCATCGTCCATGAATCACAGCGCGGGTTTCGCGCAGGCAGGACACAAGCGACATGATGCTCGCTGTTTGCCAGCTGTAGGGACAGTGTTGTGAGCAGAAATCAGGAGCTCCACACGGTGTTTGTTGATCTCATCAAGACCTTCGACACCGTTAATCAAACTGGCTTGTGGAAGATACTTCACAAGTTTGGTTGCCTGGAAAACTCATCTTGCTGATCGTTTCATTCCATGATGGCATGTTTGCGAGGGTGCGAGACAAATTTAGATACTCTGACCCATTTCCAGCGAAAAAAAGGATGCGTTTTAGCTCCCACCCTCTTTTTCCTTCTGTTTGCTGCAATGCTGCTGATTGATGCGTTTCAGGGCTGTGACAAGCGGGTATACATTCAGTTTCGTTCAGAAGCTAAACTTTAACTTTTGACAACTTCAGGCCAAGACTTCTGAGAGAGTTCCTCTTTGCTGCATTTGCCACACACTCCCATGAAGATATCCCGTGCACCACAGATCGCTTCACAAGGGCCAGTCGACGCTTTGGACTCACAATCAGTCGTGGTAAAACTGAGGCCTTGTTCTAGCTTTCACTGCTCGGAGCTGGCAGTGCCCCACCACCACCTGTCGTCATCAACATCACAGAGATAAAAAAAAAATGTGGACAAGTTCTGCTATTTTGGCAACACCGCAAGCAGCAACTGACCTCTGGATGCAAAAGTGATGCTGCGCATCTCAAACGCCAGCTCTGCCTTTAGCAGAGTCTCAGAGAGTCTGCAGCAAGACCATGGTATCAAATTGCGCAAAAAACGTCGCCGTGCACAGAGCTCTGGGTCTGAGCGCTCTCCTCTACTGTTTTGAGACTTGGACAACGTACCGCAGACAAATCCACTACTCGAACAGTTCATTAACGATCTTGCGCAAGATCTGCAGCATCAAAATGGCAAGACAGAGTGTCCAACCTACAGGTCCATAAGAAGTGTGGCCTACCGAGTCTTCAATGTATAGTCATCAAAAGCCAGCTCCGATGGACATGACACGTCCGTACGGAGGACAGCAGAATTCTAAAGATGCTGTGTATTGAAAAACTGAAAGTAGGAAAAGTTACCAAGAAAGGCCTCTCAAGAGATACAAATACACCTTGAAGGCCAACATCAGAAGCTGCAACATCGACATTGCTTCTTGGAAGGATGTCGCCTTTGACAGAACACAGTGGAAGCAACGGTGTACCCAGGGCACAGAGAGAGTCGAGCGCAACAGAGCAGCCGCAATCCAGGAAAAGAGGAATTGAAAAAAAAAAACGGCCTATCCAGTAAAAGAGGAATCGGAAGAAACAGGATCGTCCTGGCAGGACTCCATGCAGCATTTCAAACGCCAGCCCTGCCTTTAGCAGAGTCTCAAAAAGTCTGTAGCAAGACCATTGTATCAAATTGCGCAAAAAGGTCTCCGTGCACAAAGCTCTGGCTCTGAGCGATCTCCTCTACTGTTGTGAGACTTGGACAACGTACCGCAGACAAATTCAACTACTCGAACAGTTCATTAACGATCCTTGTGCAAGATCTGCAGCATCAAAATGGCAAGACAGAGTGTCCAACCTACAGGTCCATAAGAAGTGTGGCCTACCCAGTATTCAATGTATAGTCATCAAAAGCCAGCTCCGATGGACAGGACAAATTGTCCGTACGGAGGACAGCAGAATTCTAAAGATCTGCTCTTTGAAAAACTGAAAGTAGAAAAACGTTACCAAGAAAGGCCTCTCAAGAGATACAAATACACCTTGAAGGCCAACCTCAGAAGCTGCAACATCGACGCAGCTTCCTGTGAAGATGTCGCTTTGACAGAACACAGTGGAAGCAACGGTGTACCCAGGGCATAGAGACAGTCGAGCGCAACAGAGCTGTCGCAATCCAGCGAAAGAGGAATCGGGGAAAAAAAAAAAAAAAAAAAAAAACAAAAAAACGGGCCAATCCAGGAAAATAGGAATCGGAAGAAACGGGACCTTCCTTGCAAAACTCCATTCCATGCAGCATCTGTGCACGACTTTGTGCCTCAGGAATTGGTCTTTGTTCCCACATGAAGACCCACATCAGCAGACCTGCCTGCGTACTCATCCGTCGGACACGACGGGAAAATCCATCATCAGAGGGATTAAGCATACGTTACCATTTTCGGTTATATGAAAGTGTTCAATACAGTGAACAGAAAAAAAACAACAAAAAAACATATCAGGAACTTATGAACAGGATACAAACCTCCATGAATATAAATTGTATCCTAGTTCATGTATGTAAAAAATGGGGTTAATCTTGAGACTTTGATCGTCCGTGAGGTTTGTGACAATATTGTTTGTTTGTTTATAACTAATTTCCCATCATTGGTTCGGTATTGTGGAAGACGTGACGACTAGATAGAAAACACAGACTCAAGATTTTACCTGGTCTGAATTTGTGTGTGTGTGTGTGTGTGTGTGTGTGTGTGTGTGTGTGTGTGTGTGTGCGTGCGTGCGTGCGTGCGTGCATGCGCGTGTGCATGCATGCGTGCGTATGTGTGTGTTTGTGTGTGTGTGTGTGTGTGTGTGTGTGTGTGTGTGTGTGTGTGTGTGTGTGATTTATCATGACATTGCACTTCTATTTACTAATTTTGTGGGATTGTAAAAACCAGTTGAAAAATTTAGCCAACACACCGGATAGATCAGGGTTATTACTAAATGTTAAAAAAAAAAAAGAGAGAGAAAAATCCTAAAGTTTTGGTGTACGGAAACAGAGTCACCTTTCAAGTTAGAAAAAGAAAATAATGAAAATAAAAATGAGGTTTTATATACGCTGATCATATCTCCATTGCAGACCTGCGTCAAACTATTAAGCTTCACTGGGCCTACACAAAGATCTATTGTCATTATGAAAACAAGAGAACAGTAGTGGCACGGTTATGAAACAAGATCCAATGGCCTGGCTGAAGCAACAATTCCAGGGAACGTTCAAAGGAAAAAGAGATACGGAAAGACAAAAAAAAAGTAAGAAAGAAAAAAAAAAAAAAAACAAAACAAAAAAGATGCAGAGCATATAAACGTACTTCCAGTTTATCTTCAATACGCGTCAGATATTCCACAAAGAGAAAAACCGTTTTGGGCCATTATAGCCGTTAGTAACGACAACTCTGATAAACATATCGGCCATCATCTGTGACCCATGATGAACATACCTACAATTTTTTAGAAAGATCGGCCAAGTACTTTCTGATACCTTCCATAAAGAAGAAAAACCATTTGGAGCCGTAATAGCCGTTAGTAACGAAAGAAAAAGCCGTTTTGGGCCGTTATAGCCGTTAATAACAGTTATAACGGTAAAATAAACATCGGGCATCATCCGTAATTCATAATGAAAATACCTGCTAATGTTCAGAAAGATCGACCAAGTACTTTCTAAGATATTCCATCAAGAAGAAAAACCCGTTAGGGGCTGTTATAGCCATTAGTAACGGCTACAATGGTAAAATAAAACATTGGGCATCAATGAACATAATAAACATACCTATAAATTTTCAGAAAGATCTTCTCGGGTGTTTTGTCTGGAGCGAGTGGAACACATTTTGACCACAGACGGACAGACAGACAGACTGAAAGTCAGACACACAGACGGCATTTCTTCGTTCCCATTGTAAAGTACTCCCTATTCTATAAGAACTGGGAGTACAACAAAAAAACTAACTCCAAGCTTTGGTGAATCTTTCTTTTTTTTAATACCTCGGTAACTTCCCACGGGGCTAAGTGGGAAGACGAGAATATGTTTATCCAGCCTTTGTTCTTTTCCTTAGGATTCTCATGTAAATGCACACAAACAATGCTCAAACCTTGCTGTATAAGAACGATGATCTGGTAAATTGACTGGTTCTGGTCCCCCCCCCCCCCCCCCCCCCCCCCCACACACACACACACACACACACTCGCACGTACGTACGCACGCACACATGCACGCACGCATGCACGCGCGCGCACGCACGCACGTGCACACACACACACAAACACACACACACACACACACACACACACACACACACACACACACACACGCACACACACACACACACACACACACACACACACACACACACACACACACACACACACACACACAAACACACATACGGTGTTCTAATCTTTTATGTATATATGAATCGCAGTTCTTCGGATTTTTAATTCTCGTTTTTTTTTTTGTTTTTGTTTTTGTTTGTTTTCTGAAGGATAACAATAATGTACCAGTTTGTATAAACTGTTTCATTCATGTTCCGTGAATGTAAAACTAGTATCTGGTATCCAGCCGAGGAACTGTGATGAAGAACATAATACAAATGTTTCATCATAGATCTACAGTTTTACATTCTTTGTTAGTGACATCGCATAAATCTATAGCACACGTGAAAAACATTATAAACTTTGCAATGATAAGACATCATTTCAATGAATGAAGCAGCGAATTCATAAGAGAATAAAAATCACAATGCTTTGAGCGTGGAATACTCTCACGATAGGCAAGAAAACGATCAACTTATATCCTCTACCCACTCAAATCTACGATGGTCATCTTTTCTTATTCTAACAAGGTCTACGGCAAGTCTCTCAGGACATTATGGATGCCTCACCATGGTCCAGGCCTCCTGCCTGCAGCAAAACGTGGATATGTAGACAAGCATCTGGATAGGTCTTGTTTGGATACTATGTAGTGTTTAAGTCATTCTGACTTGCGGGACGTCTGTCCTGCGCGGTTTGTTTTCAACGCTTTTGTTTGTGTTTTTTGTTTGTTTGTTTTTATCATAGCAAGGCCTCGTACATCATGCGTTTAAAAGATTGTGAAGCCACCCAAGTGTAATGGTCTGTGGGTGATGCTTCTAATTTCTTGTAGACAACGAACATGAAAATCACATAGTTCAAATGTTACTTTTTCAGTCGTTTCGAACATTTTCCAGACACTGCAAAAGTTCTAAGTACAAATTCTGAAATATTTCTTGGCTAGCCATTCAGCTTTTGGTAATATCCTATGTATATTTCTTCTTTTCCCACATCTTTTGCTATACCAACTATTGTTTTGAGGGGGTCCACTTATAAGTCCCAAATCTCCCACCCGATGATCCCCAAGGTGCAAACGAGACAAAGTAT
Organism: Conus betulinus; assembly: GCA_016801955.1. Lineage (NCBI taxonomy): Eukaryota > Metazoa > Mollusca > Gastropoda > Neogastropoda > Conidae > Conus > Conus betulinus. The sequence continues at coordinate 101,393 of JADBJO010003282.1, forward strand.
TTTGAGAACCCATAAAAAGTATTCTTAGTGTTGAGGAAACATAAGCAGTCGCCCTGACAGAGACTTGTATGAGGGAAGGGTAATGAATGTCCATACACATAGGGAATGTCCACACATATGAAGTCCATCAGCCTGGTGTCGCCCAAGGGCAAGGCTACATACAGTTCGAGTCTGTTTAACTGAACAGTCATTCAAAAGCAGTATGCATAATTTGAATAATCTGACATGTACATTGTTCGGCGATTCCATCCCTCATCACCTCTAATGCTAATTAATTAAGAAATGAAAAAAAAAAAGACTGGTTTTATTTCAAGGGAGCAAGTAGTGCAATCTTTTACACCATTTCAACATCTAATTCTAGCTTTGACACTGTCGTACATGCTGCGAATACACCTAAAAATCTCTAACCTTGAATTTGTCGTAATTGTTTTGATATAAAAGACCGTAATAGGTTTCTTCCTGGAATCAAAACCTTTTCAAAACGAATGAAGACTACATACAATTTACGATTAAAACAAAATTGTTTTTGTACGAGTGCCAACAAAGTAAGCATATGATCAACAGTGGACTTAACTCTTTTCAAGCCAGTTTCATGTTCGCCTGTCAAATTACTGTTCAATCCATTCCAGAAAGAGAGAGAGAGAGAGAGAGAGAGAGAGAGAGAGAGAGAGAGAGAGAGAGAGAGAGAGAGAGAGAGAGAGAGAGAGAGAGAGAGAGAGAGAGAGAGAGAGAGAGAGAGAGAGAGAGAGAGAGATCTGAAAAATCGATCTGTTAAAGTGTTAAATATTTGTATCCATACAAACTGTCCATACACATGCACAAACTTCTTTTTAAGCCGGAATTAAACAAAATGTATATCGGTGAATATTTTTTTCTAGGAGAAAAGAAAATAATGAAAGAAAACACGGCTGCTCACACGCGCGCGCGCCCCCCCCCCCCCCCCCCCCCCCCCCCCCCCCCACACACACACACACACACACACACACACACACACACACACACACGCACGCATGCATGCACGCGCGCGCGCGCATTTGTTAACAAGCCGCATTCCTCGAGGCTGAGGAAGCAAATCATTGTGGAGGACAAACATGTAGGTATTTATTAAAAGATGCATCCTGTATCAACTCTCCAGCGTACGGTAGGTTTCATCAGCCGGAAATACATTTCAAATATTGATTAAACGTTTGGACACACGTTTGATACTGACCGTCTAGGGTGATGTATACTTTTAGACTGTTGATGAGATCAGTAACGTGTCTCTTTATTGTGGTCGTTGGAAGGGAAGTAAGGAAGGGTTGGGATCGGGTGGGTGGGTGCGATGGGGTGAGCATTGATTAAACATCTCGTACACATTTCTTACCTTTGTCCTCGTACTCTGAAACTAAAATTCGTCAATAAACAATGTTCAGATTCCATTGTAGTTAAAATGCCATCCATCTCACATTTCTTTTGGTGTAGTCTAAATTTGCAACGTTCGTGGTCATTCGTACTTTTATTCTAATATTTTTCAAAGGACTGGGAGCAGTCGTAA
>JADBJO010003282.1:105426-132926 GCA_016801955.1 Conus betulinus
TTTGTTTTAAGGGAAATGCCAAAATTGCTTCAGATCTTGAAAAACCTCGTATTTTCAATGACACCAGTGTCCATTGGAGGCTTTTGACAATACTCCTTTTTCAGAATACTGTTGGTAAACAAAATGTTATGCCAAATTTTACTTGAAACGATGTAAGCTCTGTTGTTTTATTTGATTTTTCAATAATTTCTGTCAAGAGTTCCGGATCGCTAGTATTCCTTACTCTGCTTTTCGTCTGACCAGCGCGTTGGGCTGATGCGTAGCTCAGACATCACTAAGTCGTAGCCACGAGACCCTGTTCTTAAATTCTCTCTTCTTAGTTGTTAATTCATTTATCCATTAGCTCAAAATCATGCGCAGTGTGGTCTCAAAACTTTGCGGATGTGGTGTTGCGTATATAGACTAGTCTGCACGCAGTGACGCCTCCTTGATGAAACTGAAACTGCTTCTCAATTGGTAGGCTAAGTAACATTGAAAGTAACACTTTGAAATGAGTATCGTGATATTGTAGTAGTACACATGACTACCTACAAAAATGACAGTATAAATAGGTGTAGTCTTATTTCGCGATTCTTACCAAGTCCAATGACACAGACTCAAAAATAAATCTGACACTATCTGTGCAGTTTTCTACAGAGAAAGTAGACATGAAATTATGAAGTTTCGATATGCAGACATATACACACGCCTGCGCGCGCCTTCACTTCACGCACACAAGCATACGTGCACGGACCCACCCATGCACACACACACACACATATATACTGAGAGGCAGAAATTCCGCACAAACATAAAAAATCATGCATAAAATCTCATTTGTCAGTTATTTACTTGGAAACTTGGTAACAACTTGAACAAACCAAATCTGCGTTAGAAAATTTGATTGAAAAGGGCTTGTGTGAACAGAAAAAAAACGACCTGAATCAAATTCATAAACAACTGTCAAACATGGCAATTGCACAGCATAAACCATCTTTCAAAAGACCTGTTTCTGTCAATATCTGGTGTATCCACCATTGGCAGCTACAAACGCTCGAAGACGCTGAGGCATGGATTGCACGAGACGTCAGATCTGCACCTACTGGATGTTGACCCAGTGATGCTGAAGAATGACGATCAGTTCACCTGTCATCTGAGGCCTCCACTCACCTGCCAAGCACGTCCCAAAGGTGCTCAATGCAGTTCATGTCAGGTGACAGGGATGGTCAGGGCATCACATCCACTCCATTCTGCTGCAGAAACTGACGGGTCTTCTGGGCACTGTGAGGCGTAGCATTATCATGCTGGAACACAAATCTGTGTCGTCCACCATGGTGATCCAGGAGTGGAAGCAGTACAGGCTGGAGAACGTGGTTCACGTGGTGCCGTGATGTTGCCATCGATCACCACGAGCTGGGATCTAAAGTTGGCGTTGATGGCACCCCACACCATCACTGAAGGGCCGCTAAACCGGTCGAGCTGCCTAACACAAGGGCCATGATACCGTTCTCCTCGTCTCCTGTAAATTCTGATTCTCCCATAACCGTGGCTCATGCAAAAACGAGACTCGTCAGAGAAGATGACATTCCTCCATGCGCGTCTTCCCAGGAACGCATTAATTGCTGCGCCTGCCTGTGTCCGTCAGTCAATACAGGGCCAACTTAGGGCCTGTGACACTGATTCCTGCGTGTGACAGGCGTCATCTGTCGGTGCGGCTGCTGATGGGTCCCCCACGCTCCCCCAAAGTTGCTCTAGCGGTGGCAGCAGCAGTTAGGAATCGGTTATGAGGTGGGAAAGGCGAACGGCTCGATCTTGTCTCTGAGTCGTCACTCGAGGTGCGCTTGGTCGAGGACGGTCAGGAACTGACCGGGTGGCTGCCAAGCGCTGTTGTAGGCGATAGATAGTGGTGTGGTGGGCGTTCATGGCTCTTGCCACCTGTTGGACAGATGAACCGGTCCTCAGTATCCCAGCAGCGTGGTTTCGCTGGTTATTGTCCAGCCGTGGCATTTTCTTGCAGTGTGATAAAATCATCCTGGTTGCGGCATTTTATTGGGGTTAAACTGTACGTTTATCACGTGAAACGAAAGCGACACAATATTCTCTCTGAACTGAGTTGTCGCCCAGTTTGGCTTTTTGCTTCTGGCGCTATTGTCTGTTTGCTGGCACGTGCTGCACGAGAAACGTCGCTGTGGAAAGGTGGGTCACACTGCCACCAACTGAGGAATAGGTCATCAAAGGAGCAACAAATCAAACTTTTCCCGTGGAAACTTGTGTGCATGATGTGCAGAATTTATGCTTCTCAGTATATAAACAAAACCCAAACGACATAACGCTCTATTAAAATGCACCTCAGCTATTTTGGAGCCAGTCATCCACGCACATTTCTGCCAGTAGCACACATGCTGGGTCAATCTTGCTTAAAGACCCGTTTCTTTTCCAGTTTGTCAAAGATATTCTCCTTGTTGGGCGTGGATTCTGCATCAGATTCCAACACGACCTTTTATTGGCAAAATTCCATGCAGAACGTGGTTTTGCCGTCATTCTTCACGAACACAATGGTTAAACAGTATGGTGACACTGATGGATTAATAAAATCCATGCAAAGCAAAGACTGGACCTCATCCAGGGCAGTTCTCTCCGAACTTATGGCACAGGATAGAGCCACACCCTCACAAGTTCATCAGTCTGAAGCTTAATTCAGCAGGACTCTGGGGTCCTGCGGTCTGGTACGTCAGTAAAACAATTTGATGGTTTTGCCCAGCATTCCTCAACCAGTCTCCGAATCCAAGATTGTCAATGAGGCTAACTTCAACTTGGGATCCCTCATATTCCACGAGCTGAATTGTAGGAATATCTCTTCACATCACAGGCGCTACTTCCTCAGGACTTTCCTATACAATTACGGCCGAACCTAAAGCTGGTTGATGTTGGATGTCACACCTTGCATGTGTTATTTGTACACAGTTTGTAGATTGTACCGATTGGCATGGAAGAGGCTGTGCTCACTGCTGACTGCAACACAGTAGTTTGCCAGTGCCACACTTTCCAGTACTGTTAAAGGTCCCTTCCAGGCAAGTTCCGACTTGTTCTGTGTGGTCGGTTGAAGGACAAGCACCGTAGACCCTGGTCTCGAAACGCATGGTCTTGTCTTCACATCAAATGATGTTTGTTTTCCTGACAGAAGTAGATAGGCTCTCTCGCGCGCTGTGTTACACGAATCAGCAATCTTGTTCCTCAGAGAAACTACATACTCCACGGCTATAGGCAACCTGGGACGCTCTAGCTGAATCCACATGTCTTTGAGAACCTTCTTAAGGCAAAAAACTTTCCTACCATGGAGGGGTTTCACTGGGGAAACCTGGTGCTCTCTTGTGGAACTTGATGGTGTGCGATTAGCAGCATGAGGATCCACCTATTCCACTCTAATCGCTACTCAGGCGTAAAAAAGAGCAGCATCTTTTTCCGCGTTGTGTTAAACCACTCCACCAGTCCGTTACACCATGCATGGTATGACGTTGTACGTAGGCCTTTATCAGACAATGCCTGTAAACCTCCTTGAATACGTCCCACAGTTTCAGGAATTCCCGGCCGTGTCTGCATGTTGAATGCTGTTTCTGCTACCTTCTGTGCCAAAATCTGTCGCAGTAGAACCTGTAGCAAATGCACCACGACGAGTGCATGCTAATGGCCGTTCTTTGACACAGGGATTATGGGAGCAATTAGTTCCATTCCCACTCGTTGAAAGGGCCCCTTTATGTAGATCACCTTTGCTAACAGCAACTGCGGAACGCCATTTGTCTACACACGAGACTGGCAGTAACGCCTGATGTCTGCAGTCCAGTGCAGAAGTGCAAACATGCCATCCTTGGCCTCGGTACCCCCCGGTGTGCTGACATTGGTGTGTGGGGCCCTAAGGACATCACAGCTGATTTCAGACCAGAGGAAACGCAGATCTGAGTGATTCTCTGTCACGTGGGTTTTTGTACCTGCCCATCTGGACCTTTCTCTTGCAGAAATAATGAACTTTGACAAACTTGGAAGTATGCACAATCTCCATCTCAAAGCCTCCCAATCGCTACAAACACGTCGCCTCCATGAAAAAAAAAAAAAAAAAAAAAAAAAAAAAAAAAAAAAAAAACTCAAGGAGGGAGGGGATGAGGAGGGGCGGGGATGGGGGCGGACACAGAGATTGATTACCCTTAGTCACGGGACAAAGCAATAAGCTTACCCTTCCTTGCCTCCGTTCAGAAATTACACACACAAGACGTTGGGAGGGAGCAAACCGAAAACCATCCTTCCCCATCACCCCTCAGCAACATCACGATTATCAACAATCAGTTGGTAATCAGTCGTTCACGGAATTAGTCATTATTTTATGACATACACAACAGATCATTTCACACACACACACACACACACACACACACACACACACACACACACACACACACACACACACACAGAGAAACATACACACACTTACGCGCGCGCACTTACAGTCAAGGATACAACTTTTTTTTTTTAAATTCTTTGCTTTTTTATCCTATCCTGATTTCCGATTGCGCTGCTCTGATTCGAGGAAGAAAGTTGAAAAAAAAAAAACAGAACTAGATTAGCAATTATAAGGAGCAATGTTTACTTATCAAAATCAGGTAATCTTAACTAGCAAGGTGTCACGTGTAGTGCCTGGGTGTTCAGCAGTGGCGTCTCAGACCGGACGAGAAGTCCATGGACACCCAATTAAACTAAGCTTTTTTTCGCTCCTAAACAAACAGCGCAGACAAGAGAATTTGCAACATGCAAAAGTATTGATATAGATTAGATTTCACATTACCTTGCTTTTTTCATGACCCCAACACCCTCTCAGATAAAATCTTAAAAGATGTACTGTTCCACCAAACAAAAGGGGCAACCCAATTACAAGACAAAACAAAACGCATTTTGACCTTTTTGGTCTATTTCCGTATCCATTTTGCATCAAATTTGAGGAGGTAAGTGATTGCTCGTTCTTCGTTTTCTCTGTCCCGAATGTTGTTTGTCTTTCCCGAAGAAGAACGAAGAGGTCGAAATGCGTCGTGCTTTTTTTGTAATTTGTTTGCCTCTTTCGTCCGGTGGAACAATAAATCTTCTTTTAAGTCTGTTTCAATATCCGCCTGTAATCACCTCACCTTCAAACCACCCTTTCTCAAGCACACAACCAATAGTATGTAAATAATTCAGTTTAGCCCCAATGAAAGCCAGCACATTTGAGTTTTAGAAGTGCTTCTAACACGTGCTAAAGTGTAGCTTCAACAAATGTTATATGGTTGGGAAAACTTTCAAATAAACAATAAAGAGTGCACGCGCGCGCGCGCGTGTGTGTGTATGTGTGTGTGTGTGTGTGTGTGTGTGTGTGTGTGTGTGTGTGTGTGTGTGTGTGTCTGTCTGTCTGTCTGTCTGTCTGTCTGTGTGCGTGCGTGCGTGCGTTCGTGCGTGAAGGAATGTTATGCTTAATTTAACACCACGTGAGGACCATAGCTATATTGAGGCCATAAGAGTTGGAGTTGTGAACTCTTCCTGGGATGAAGACTAAGCACTGTAAGTCTCACAGATTACGTGCAGTTACATCCCCCCCCCCCCCCCCCCCCAAAAAAAAAAAAAAAAAAAAAAAAAACCTTCACGCGAACATATAAAACTCTACCGCCTTGCTCTTTCCCTACGCCTCACTATTTAGTTGCTCCTTGTGTTAATGCGTATATATCTTAACCTCGACTTCACATTAGATTCCAGATTGAAGCCATCTCTCAGCTGATCTTCGACAATGGATGGACTTACGTGTCGGTGGTGTACTCCAGTGACAACTTTGGTCAGAACAGCTACGAACTCTTGTCCAATCAGCTGGAGAAGAACAATGTGTGCCTGGCTGTGGTTAAAAGCATTTATGGATGGTCTAACGCAGAGGTCACTTCCTTTGCTGTCCGTCTCTGTCGTGTATATAACTTTCTCTCTAGTCTCTCCCAGAGTGCGCACGCGTGATTTGGTGTGTGTGTGTGTGCGTGTGTGTGCGTGTGTGTGTGTGTGTGTGTGTGTGTGTGTGTGTGTGTGTGTGTGTGTGTGTAATTATATATACACACACACACACACACACACACACACACACACACACACACACACACACACACACACACAACGCACGCACGCACGCACGCACACACACATATGCATATGTATATATGCATATGCACGCTGCGCGTGCGCGCGCACACACATACACGCACGCACGCGCACACACACACACACACACACACACACACACACACACACACACACACACACACACACACATGTATGAGTGTGTGCGTTTTTTTCTGTGTGTATGTGTGTGTACGTACGTGTATGTGTGTGTGCGCGCGCACGCGCAGCGTGCATATGCATATATACATATGCATATGTGTGTGTGTGTGTCTGTGTCTGTGTCTGTGTGTGTGTGTGCGTGCGCACAAAATTTCGAAGTACTCTAATGATACACTATATCAATCAAAGCACACTGCACCTGAATTTCACTTGGAAAGAGAAGGGAAGGGAAGGGGAATGTACTTGTCGAAATCAGCCAGACCCCCCCCCCCCCCCCCCCCCCCCCCCCCCCCCCCCGTTCGGAGAAAGGAAGTCTTAAATGAGGCGGGAAACAGTAAATAGTAAATAACAAACAAGTAGGGAAGCTCTTGGTCCCGTGATGAAATGATTACAGTCACATAACTCCAAACAAATGCTGCTGACAACACCAAATCGCCTAGCAGAAATGACAACACAGAGCTCACATTACAAACAAGCAGAATCTCCAATGTAACCACCTCCAATACAGGTGCAATGTGCCTTGATTGATACGTTTTGTCGCTTTGAAACAATTTGAGAATTTTTGAAGCAGAAGAGTGATTTAGGAACAGAATGTGCGGTTGGGTATTGGTCTGATCTCCCTTGTGGGTGATCCGGGATGGAGTTTGGACTCGTGTCCTGGGATGTAATTTGGGGCGCGCAGTGTTTATGCTCGTTACAGCTAGTCGGACAGTTATACGAGTACACTCTTAAAAGTTTAAGCAGTATTTTCATACACAAATCCACGACATGCATGGGATTAAAACAACAAGAAAAGAATTGATAACTGTTGTGACGCGATTCACACCCATTGCTGGAGTCTCTGATGTGGACCATTACCTCATGGTCACCCGTTGCATTGCCTTGTGTTTAGTTGTGTTACAAATTCTTCCAAATGCGTGCTGTGTATAAACAAAGGAGCAACGCGCTGTAGAGATGAGTTTCTAAAAAGTTGAAAAGATCCATGCTTTCTTTCCAACAGGCAGAAGACATTGCCAAAGATCTTGGGAGGAGCATGGAAGAGCCCGTGTGGTCGTCCTGATGGTCAAACTGAACCAAGTGCGACCGATCATCCGAGCTACAGGCCGTTTACTTCCAAATAAAACATTTATCTGGATCGGCACTGCAGGGTGGGCTAAATTTGCCGCCTCGATGTATGGAATTCGTCAATTGTTGCTGGATTCTTTCTTGGTCGTGGCTTCTGATTCTGAAGTCGACGGGTATGACGAATGGTTCGTGCAACGTACAGAAGTAAGTGTGTTCCTTCAACGTAGATATATCCGTGCATGCTTTGTATGTGATTGCCGAGGGGGAGGGGGAGGGGGGGGGGGGGGGGGTGGTCATTAGAATATAAGTGCTGAGCATTTAAATGCTACCACGTCTCTCCCTCTCTCTCTCTCTCTCTCTGATTCAGTGAGCAAATCAGTATAGGCCATGGCTTCTCTGATGGGGGTACAGTATAGGAATAACCATTCATATAACATGGCAATTTGACATCGTTTGACAACTAGCAAACCGCTGGATGGATCTTCACCATATTTGGCATGCATCTTCACCTAACCGATAAAAAGGTCTTGACAGGGCCCGATTTTCAAAAAAGGGGTAGTTTAAAATAAATAAATAAATAAACATTTCTACCCATGCGCCAACAGGGATTCACGCTGAATGAAGTTCTCACACACACACATTTCTACCCTTGCGCCAACAGGGATTCACGCTGAATGAAGTTGTCACACACACACACGTAGCACGAAGGGACAGTAGGGGGGGGGAAGGGGTAGAGAATGGGAGCGGGATGATGACTGACGGGAGCGGGACAACGGGGCAGAAAGACAAAGGCGGGCTGCAAACTTACACAGTGAGACTGAAGAGGAAACACAGGAGCGCCTTGCAGCCATGGATTCACGCTGAATGACGTAGTCACACACACAAATGACGTCTTGGGAAAAAAAAAATCAATGACGTAATTACTAACAATGACGTATCAATGGAGCAGAAAGAGACAGGAAAGTGTCAAGACAGGCAGAGAGACACCACTCAATCTGTCTCTCTGCTATGTCTCTCTCTCTTTCTGTCTCTTTCTCTGTCTGTCTCTGTAGTTTCAATTGCGCCTGTGCTTTGCCATGACCATCAACAAGGCACAAGGCCAGTCAATGGTGATTGTTGCCCTGTTCCTTCAGGAGCCATGCTTCTCGCATGGACAGCTCTATGTCGGCTGTTCCCGGGTTGGAAACAGCAAACAGCTGTTTGTGTACGCTCCAGAAGGAAATACAAGAAATGTCTATCCAGCCACTTTGAAGTAGACGATAGGCACAAAGCAAACAGGGCTTGCTGTGCCTCCTGCCAGCCACTTGCTGGGCCGCCTGTCATATCACTTGCTTGGACGCTTGCTGGACCGCTTAAAAGACCACTTGCTGGGACGCTTAAAAGACCACTTGCTGGGCTGCTTTATGAGACAAGAGCAGGAGAATGGGGCGGGAGCGGGTACAAGCTACATCAACGCGGGTAAGCTAGTATCAAATATGCACTGTGACTATATCAGCTAACTTCATTCAACTGATTAAAATCATACGCCTCGTAAAGCCCTTATATTAATAAATGCATATGTTCCTTAAAACTCCTTCAAATCCATTTGCTACAAGTAAAGCAGCTCGAAAAGAGCAGGGGTTTTCGTAGAATTTCCGAGGAACATATTCATGCTGTATAATCAGAAGTGCAGAATAAAAAAAAGTGTAATTTATCTTCATTTGCTTCTCTGCATAAAGGACACAACATATCAGTGTTATTAGTCTTTAAATATCAGTGATAATATGTTTCAATGTCCATATTTTCGGATCTGAACCTCGTCGGATAATTTTGTACATGCTTAACAACTTTAGATGAAATATACTTCTCACAACTATTAGATTTTTCAAAAGTTATGAAGAAGAGTATTGTTCTCTGCTCTCAATGTTTTCAAGCTAGCCATTGATTATCTTTCAGTCGTTAATATAACTGTTAAAAAAAAAAAAAGTTTACATTTTCAACGCTTTCATTTGTTCAGACGAATCAAAATCCATTATGTAAACAAAAGATCTCGAATACCCGAAACCATGACTTTTTTTTTATCTGGTGATTGTCATTCCAACAGCATATTATACAATTTACGTTATAATCTTTTACCATCCATTCTTTAAAAAATTAATCCAGTGTCTGATACACTGCATGGATAAATTGATATAGATAGGATAGCAGTTTATCTCCCCGTGAGCACATTCGTTTGGTGTCTTCTTTAACCCCCGAACTCTCTCTCTCTCTCTCTCTCTCTCTCTCTCTCTCTCTCTCTCTCTCTCTCTCTCTCTCTCTCTCTCTCTCTCTCTCTCTCTCTCTCTCTCTCTCTCTCTCAGATAGCAGAATTCAGATGTAGATTAGTGCACTCTAGAAGTAAAGATGATATTAGAATAAGTTTGACTTTCCCTGGATAGGGATCTCTACATACAACAGAAATATATTCAAAACAAAACACGTGTACTAGTAAATGTACGTTAGCATACATAGACACACATGCGCGCGCGCTCGCTCGCGAGAGAGAGAGAAAGAGAGGGGGGGGGGGGGGGGGGAGAGTTGACTGCGCAGTAATATAGCACTTTAGACAAGAGGCGAATACTTCAGACATGGAGGCAAATGCTAATATAATTATGTCGGTGAACTCACTTATACCGCCACCCCACCATTCTTTTTCTCCACACCTATACGTGGACAAATTGTGCGCGTGTCTTCCGATGGGTTGCCACTTTGTCCCAGTGGCATGGCTTGTGTGGCCGTGATGTGTTATCCAGTGCGAACAGGTGATAAGTTCTGTGATAGAATGATAGTTTTTGTTTTTTTTTTTCCAAAATCGTCTAGACATGTATGGTCACGATGCTGACTGACGTAAGGGCAACTAATGGTGTCTCGTGTGTAAGACAAGCTGAGGATGGTGGCGTAGCATAACAGCGACTTACACATGATCTACTCTATCATCTTTCTTTCCTGGATCACTTTCATTCTAGCTCCAGATCAGTTCTTCTTTTCCCTCTTCTCTCTTCCTTCATTGTCTTCTTAACGTCTGCCGCGTTTGCTTTACAGTGTGATCTGTATCCTGGATCTGAAGATCGTAGTGACTCTTAACATCTCTTTTCCTCAAACCAACCTAGAGAAGAATTCCATACTAGCCTGTGTGTGTACCGTAAAAGTCTACGAAATACGTATCAATTGGGTGTTTTCTAGAAGAGTGCGAGACCAAGGCTTGTGATGGTTTTTAAAATCATTAACGTTGTTGAATCAGCCAATCAGGATGTCTTGCCCCAAATAATTCTTAACTTCGCGCATAGGTGCCATTCGCTGTGAGAACTTTAGCAGCGTGCCTGACGGAGACATCAAAATCAAGCTGGCTTCCCACAGAGTTATTGAATTACACTATGTTCTGTTCCGCAAACACTCAGACTAGGTGCAAGAGTAATCTGGTGCCATGAAAGTGAAGTGAGGAAGATGGAGATAGGAGGAGGGTGATGGAGGGAACAGGGAGATGGAATGAAAAAAAAATTGATATTGAAAAGTAAATATATTACATCATTCGGTGGTTGCAATGGAAATCTCTTTATTACTGTTCTCTTCTAGTCACCTTGTCTGCTCTTCACTTACCTCTTGGGAAGCTTTCTTTTTATTGTGACACTCATCTACACCCTTACCCTTCCTACATAGTCTGTTGCGAATCGTAAATACTTTTTACAAGTAAACTACCAAATGTCTTCAGTCGTTTCGTTTCCTGATGTCAGAAGTAAAGTGCCAGACTCGCTCACGTTACGTCGACAAAACAACCAGTCAGGCAAAACAAAAGAGAGTTCCTCCTCTCAATTAACAACAACAAATGACAAAACCTGTTAGGCATGCGTTCCTGCAGAGCCTCGATTTACCTTGGCGTTGTCTACCGTTTTTTTCTCTCTCTTCTTCAACTGCTCGTATTTCTGGTAGAAAACAAATCTCCCTAAGCTATCTGTTCACCGCTCAGCAGGCATGCATGCTGCACAGTTTACTTGAATAGTGAGCGCAGACACAAGATTCTAAAATCCTTCGGGTTTTTGTTTTCTTTGTTTTTCGATAGCCTACACATGCAATACATGTTTCCCTTCGACACGCTCCCCTAAACAAATAAACATTCTGACCATCAGGAGCTTGGACACAAACCCTGACATAAAGTCAAATCAACGAAGCGTGTCAACATTTCAGAGGAATTAATTGATTCCAAACATCACTGAACGCAGCAAAAAACAAAATGAACCTATGTTTCTCAGCTCTTATGCGCAATGGGCAGAGAAGATCATAATTGTCATCTTCAGTCCATCATAGTAGCTCTGTTAACAAGATAATTTGGCAATTGGTTCAGTTCACTTTCGCTGTCTTTGTTTATATTTTCAAATATGCCCATAATCTTTTCCCCATTTCTACCACGATTACCATCTTCTTCACAGCCAAACATGGCCAGGACACGCTCGTGTTGATATCACAGTCATGACTGTTTCTGCCGTCTTCAGTGATTTCATACTGCTCAGTTCTTGTTGTTATGCATCACTTAATCATACATAAAGGTTGTTTTGTTCTGTGTGTGATGGCTGTGAACCAATACATTCCACAGTCAAACGCCCATTCAATGCTTCCATTTCACCCCCCCCCCCCCCCCCCCCCCCCCCCCCCCCCCCCCCCCCCCCCCCCCAATGGTCGTAATGGTATGCTCAGATTTAAATCCGTGCACCAGATTTTTATTGTCTGTCACACCGACCCCTTTCCAAACATCACTGTCAGGTTAACAGTAACCTCACAGCATCAGTTTCACGGCAGACACAGCAACACACTTACTTGGCGTACTCTGTCTTAACAGCCCCTTAAGATAAATATGACATTAATGATGGTTTTAGATGTAATTATCAACCATTACACCAATCATAACAATATCATCATTGACAGCATTAAGAATTTTTTACAACCGTAAGTTTTGAAGAATGTTTACTTTACTTAGCTAAGCAGCAGAGATCTTTTTATTGTGCCAGTCAGAAAATGAAGCGTCATTTTCTTCAAAGTGATTCAGTTGAGCACATGCGATTTCTTTCATTCTGTTTGAACTATTTTTTGCAGCCAACACAGATTCGCATAGTGTGCACCGATGTAACTTGGTTGACAAGGGTAAAAAAATGTTGCCATGTAAGGATTTAAGATGCCATTTCAGCCAGCCCGTCTATGGATTAAGTCAGTTTACGGCGTTAATTGATTGTCTTCGATCGTGGTACGGTATCTTGCCACTCAGCTTACAAAACGAGTGAAGCTACGTGTGTGAGCAATTAGTTGAGAGAAAAAGTAGGTGAGGAAAGGGATGGAAGATCTGTCGGTCGGTCTGTCTGTCTGTCTGTCTGTCTGTCTGACTGTCTCTCTATGTTTGTGTGTGTAAATGGGAGAGAGAGAGAGAGAGAGAGAGAGAGAGAGAGAGAGAGAGACAGACAGAGACAGACAGACAGACAGACAGACAGAGAGAGAGAGAGAGAGAGAGAGAACAAATTTCATGGAATTAATGACGTTAGCATGTTTTTGGATCCAGCTCTCCGAGTTAAGGAGAATTACACATAGTGCCCAGGACGGGGGAAATCGTGATGATATTGCTTAAGTGCACTACGTTGATGTATTATTAGTCAGTCTTAACATACCAAGGTTATCTTTGCACTCATACACGCATATGCACACTCATGCGCCCACCAAACACACACCTCTCTCTGGGAATGGGATGTCACACATTCGTTTCTCTCCTAACAAGACTGAGCACACAGAAAATACAATTTCTATGCTTCTTACAATCACGCATGAAGAATCCAATTACACACAAAATGGAATCACCAAAACATAAAAGATCAATACTTCCTAGGGTTATAATAAAGTAGCTTCTTACCTGGCCAGATTTCTATAATCACAACCACGCTTTCACACTACACCACAGTTCTTGAACAAATCTCTTCAAGTTTTCTTCAGCACTGCTTGATGGTGACGCCCTTGGTTGACTGGCTCCAGGTTTCAGGAATGGGTCTTCGTGGTCGTCTCTGGGATCTCGACGTAGAACTCTTCTTCTTCGTCTCCTTCACCCACCTCTGGGTTCAAACTCAGTTTGTCTCTCTTCACCCACCTCTGGGCTTCAAACTCAGTCTTTTCACTTCCAGCTTGTCTTTTACTTTAAGACCTTGCTGTCGCTTCTGTCTCCCAGACCACGTTTCTCTCAACCCTATTCAGTCGTGCTCACTCTCTCTCTCTCTCTCTCTCTCTCTCTCTCTCTCTCTCTCTCTCTCTCTCTCTCTCTCTCTCTCTCTCTTGTGGTGTTATTCTCCTCTCCCTCTCTCGTTGTTCTCTGTCAGTTTTATATAGGGATCGACACAAAGGATAACCCTTCAGGCCATACCTTTGTCCATGCTGCTTCCACTACCTTGTTCACAAGTACCCTGAACTCCCCTTTCGCTGCATTCTTCCACACATCAGCATTTACACACATCCCTACCTAACTGATTTCGCCCTGTGGGTTGGGCATAGAATAGACCCACTGCCCTGCCATGCATGTCGTAAGAGGCGACTAAGGCAGGACCACCTCGCCCCGAGGATAAAGTGGTTTGCAAAGGGCTAACACCCCTTCCTAGAAAAAATCAAGTTACAGAAGCATCAACAACATCAAACCAGACATTCACCTGGAGGAAGAAGCGTCTCCATCCCGGAGACTCATGACGTCAGGCAGTGAAAGCCGAGAGGAAGCTGCAGGACCATTCCCCTTCTGACCCCCAGGAAATCAACAAGGATAGCACTTGGAACATCAGGACAATGTACGAAGCGGGCAGAACCATTCAGATAGCAAGAGAGATGAAGACCTACAAGATAGGAGTCCTAGGACTGAGTGAGACAAGGTGGCTACAGACGGAACAGCTGTGACTTTCATCAGGAGAGCTGCTGCTGTACTCGGGGACACACAGAAGACGGAGCCCCCCATACAGAAGGCGTGTGGCCCTGATGCTGACACTAGAGGCGCAGCAGGCACTCATCGGCTGGTAACCTATCAACTCCCGCATCATCACAGCCAAGTTTAGCACCAAGAAGAAGAACATCAAGCTGAAACATCATCCAATGCTACACTCCCACAATGATGCGGAGGAGGAAAAGAAAGATGATTTCTACCAGCAAGTACAAGCTGTGCTGGGACAAAAGAGGAGCAAACGACATCACAATACTCATGGGCGGATCAGACAACACGGGCTATGAAGACATCATGGGGACACATGGACTTGGACAGATGAGTGAGAATGGAGAACGCTTTGCAGACCTGACGTGCCATCAGACCACTACCTACTTGTTACAACAGTGAGACTCCGACTCAAGAAGTACACATCAATTAATGCAGCAAGGACAAGATATAATGTGGAGCTGTTCAGCAGCAAAGAAATAAAGAGAAATTTCAGATCAGTCTTACCAACAGGTTCCAACTACTTGAAGAAATGCTTGAAGAGGAGAGCACAGACATTGAGAACCAGTGGCAACATACCCAGGAAACTTTGGCATGAGACCTGTGAGGAGGTACTTGGAAAGAAGAAGACCGAGCACAAGGAGTGGATCTCTGATGATACTGTTCAGAAACTGAACAAAAGAAAAGAGAAGAAAGCCACACTAAATATGAGTCGGACAAGATCAAGCAAAGCACAGCCCAAGAAGACTACACCCAGGCGGACAAAGAAGTGAAGAAACATGTGAAGAAAGATAGGAAGGAGTTCATCGACAGACTTGCCAGACAAGCAGAGGATGCTGCAGGACAGGACAACATGAGAGAGCTGTACACCACCACAAAGAAGCTGGCGGGCAAGTTCCAACAGACTAACAAGCCAGTCAAAGACAAGAACGGAAAGACCCTCACAACAACAGAAGATCAATTGAAGCGATGGGTAGAGCACTTCAAAGATACTACTAAACTGTCCCGCCACCGAAGCACCACCTGACATCCCTCCAGCAGAAACAGAACTTCCCATCAACTGTGAGAAGCCATCGAAAGCAGAGATCAGAAAGGCCATCCTGACACTGAAGAATGGGAAGGCAGCAGGGCCTGATGAGATCCCAGCAGAAGCCATTAGAGCAGATGTTGATACAGCTGTCAACTTGATACACAACCTCTTTGGCAAGATATGGGAAAAAGAGAACATCCCAGCAGAGTGGAGGGAAGGCATTGTTATCAAACTGCCAAAAAGAAAGGAGACCTTAGCAACTGTAGTAACTATAGAGGGATCATGCTCCTGTCAGTGCCAGGCAAGGTTCTAAACAGAGTGTTATTGGAGAGGATGAAGGAAGGAGTTGACCCAAAGCTTCGAGACCAGCAGGCAGGCTCCGGCGAAACAGATCCTGTGCAACCAGATCGCCAGCCTCAGGATCATCATCGAGCAGTCCTTGGAGTGGAACTCGCCACTTTACATCAACTCATCGACTGTGAAAAGGCCTTTGACAGTGTTGATAGAGAGACACTATGGAAGCTACTGAGGCACTATGGAATACCAGAGGAAATCATATCTCTCATACGATGCACATATCAGGACATGAACTGCAGGGTGGCTCATGCAGGCCAGTTGTCAGACGGTTTTGAGGTGAAGACAGGAGTGCGCCAGGGATGTCTGTTGTCACCTTTCCTTTTCCTCCTGGTCATCAACTGGATCATGAAGACCACAACAGCAGGTGGAAACAACAGGATACAATGGACACTCTGGACGCAGCTAGATGACCTTGACTTTGCTGACGACCTGGCCTGGCACTCCTCTCCCACAGTCACAGACAGATGCAGGACAAGACCACCCGCCTTGAGACTACATCAGCAGGAACATGGCTCAAGATAAACAAGAAGAAGACCGAGCTGATGAATCAACACCACAGACAGCAGCCCAGTCACAGTTGGAGGCGAGCCCATCAGGGAAGTAGATTCTTTGTCTACTTGGGAAGCGTAGTTGACAAGCAGGGAGGCACCGACCGGGACATCATAGCCAGGATGGGCAAGCGCGAGCAGCATTCATCATGCTAAAGAACATCTGGCCTCAGGAGAGATCAGAAGGGAGACAAAATTGCGTATCTTCAATTTCAACATGAAGTCAGTTCTGCTCTACGGTTGCGAGACTTGGAGAATGACCAAGAGAATACAGAAAAAAAAGTTCAAACCTTCATCAACACCTGTCTGAGGCGCATCTTCAAAATCAGATGGCCAGAGAGAAAATCAGCAATGAAAATCTATGGAAGCAAGCAGGACAGGAACCGGTTGCCAAACAGATTCTGCGGAGGAAGTGCGGCTGGATAGGACACACCCTCAGGAAGCCAGCATCCAGCACCACATGCCAAGCCCTGACATGGAACCCGCAGGGGAAAAGGAAGACAGGCCAACCTCGCAACAACTGGAGACAATACACAGATGCAGAGATGAAAAGGCAGGGTACCAACTGGACAGGCATTCAGCGAGCAGCCCAGAACCGAGTGCAATGGCGGAGTGTTGTCAATGGACTATGCTCACCCTTGAGCTATGGGCCTAAGTAAGTAAGCTACCTGACTGATTAGCAAACAATCACTTGGCACCAGATGGACATCGAAAATTTCCGCTGACCTCGGGGACCACTTACACAGTAATTATCCTGAAGAAAGGCTACGACAACAACGTGCACGCGCATTCAACTGGCCTGACAATAGCACTAACACAGTGCCCAGTGCGGCAATACCATCTGAACGAGTCCAAGAGTCCTACTCCTCAATGACTGTTTACAAAGCGACCTCAGCTGACCGAGTATTTAGCACCCACTCGAAGTCCTAGTGGTTACATTCCTCTCCCCTTTCGCTATCGGGAAGGTTTGAACTCGGGAGAGTCTTACTACCTTAGATGTCATCTGTCACCTGACCACTTCGTCCTCTTTGACACAGTTCGACAGTGTGCGGTGGGTAAGGCATACTGGTTAATGGGTCTATTACCTATTTCGGTACCTAAACGTTCCTTGATTTCAAATTTCATACTGATAGCTCTTATGTGAATATTAATCAGCTGTTTAAGTACATTATTGCTGGCTGAGTTCCAAGCTGTTAAGCCATAGTCAATCACGGGCTAAGTACAAGAATGAAAAAGTAAGTTTATTGCATGCAGGTTTTTTTTTAGTTTCTGATTGTTAATAAAATGGATATAATATCTTTCATTTTTTCTAGTTCTGGGTGTTCTGACCAAGACAGATTATCATCAATTGTCATTCCAAAGATGTTGTGACAGGATACTTCTTTGATTATAATTTTCCATTAGAAATGCAAAGTGCCTGTAGATTCTGGATAAGGTTTTGACATTTTTGTCTTGTACTAATCATAATGAGTTAAGATTTTTGAGGATGGATGACATCCATTAACCAAACGATTGATTTTCTTGGGTGTCATGAACACCTGTTGGGCTTTAGAACTGCTCTTGTCTAAAGTAGTATCGCCAAGAAACATTTCACTGTGCATTCTCAAAAATAATGGAAGATTGTTAATGTAAAATGGAAACAATGGAGCAGCTTATCCTGCACTTGTGAGACTCTAAACTTAATTACAATAAAGAATTGTATTTGCCTGCGTTTACAGTTAAAATTTGTTGTGCTTTGGAAAGAAAAGATTAAATCAACTTCCGTGTTCTGAGCGATAGCTTTTACATTGCTTGTTTTCTGAGCAAAATGTCCTGATTTATGACGTCGAAAGCTGTAGTGAAATCCACAATAAGAATTCCAGAGTTTGTTTTATTCTCCTTTGGATGCCATTTATCTGTTAGCTTATTAAGCACGGTGTAGCACGAATGATTTTCTCTGGATATCGATCAAATTTGGATGTATTGTGCCATAGCACAAATGATTTTCTCTGGATATCGATCAGTTGGGATGTATTGTGCCATATGCTACTGTATGGGGGAGAGGACACACTTATTACCATCCAACTCATCAGCTCCACACAGGGCTGCCTATTTCAATTACATAAGTGACATGAAAACACAATGAGCATCTTAAAGTCTAATAACTGAATATGAATAAACATTTTCCACCTTTATTACATTATTTCTCTAATTCACTTAGGTATTTGTCAGTTGATATATATTATATTCTTTGATTTGATCTCATAACAAAAATTGTAATTTACTTTACTGACAGATGTATTATTCGTCATGTTTGTGACAGACGATATGCGTTTATTTGTTTACACACAAATGGTTTTCCGTACAGATTTACCGTCTGTCATATCATTGATTAGGTTAGAGAACTTATTCTTTTTTTTCTGCTCGTAAGAGAATGGTTTCTTTAATTCTTTGCGTTTTATTTTCTTCTTAACGGTAATTTTTTGTTGTACTCCAGTTCTTATAGAACAGGGAGCACATTAGAATGGGAATGAAGAAATGTGTGTGTGTGTGTGTGTGTGTGTGTGTGTGTGTGTGTGTGTGTGTGTGTGTGTGTGTCCGTCCGTCCGTCCGTGGTCAAAATGTGTTCCACTTGCTCCAGACAAAACTACTACTAGGCCGATCTTTCTGAAAATTTGTAGGTATGTTCATTATGTGTCACGAATGATGCCCGATTTTTTTTTTTTAGTTTACCGTTATAGCCGTTACTAACAGCTGCAACGGCCTGTAACGGTTTTTCTTCTTTATGGAATATCTCAGAAAATACTCGGCCGATCTTTGTGAAAAGTAGCAGGTATGTTCATTGTGGGTCACAAATAATGCCCTATGTTTTACTTTATCGTTATAGCTGTTACTAACGGCTATAACGGCCAATAACGGGTTTCTTCTTTATGAAATATCTCAGAAAGCACTTTGTCGATTCTTCTGAAAATTTGTAGGTATTTTCATCATGGGTCATGGATAATATCAGAATGTACTTGGATGATCTTTCTGAAAATTTGTGGGTATGTTCATTATGGGCGACGGATGATGACGTGCGATGTCATACGTTTTAGTTTACTCTTATAGCCATTACTAACGGCTATAATGGTATATCTTTTTTATGGAATGTCTCAGAAAGTACTGACCGATCTTTCTGAAAATTTGTAGGTATGTTCATTATGGGTCACGAATGATGCCCGACGTTTTAGCTCACCGCTATAGCCGTTACTAACGGCTATAACGACCCATAACGGGTTTTCTTCTTTATGGAATATCTCAGAAAGTACGTGGCCAATCTTTCTGAAAATTTGTGGGTATGTTCATTATGGGTCACGGATGATGGCCAATGTTTAACGTTACTGTTATAACCATTACTAACGGCCCATAATGGTTTTCTCCTTTATGGAAAATCTCAGAAAGTACTTGGCCGATCTTTCTGAAAATTTTAAGTATGTTCATTATAGGTCACAGATGATGGCCAGTGTTTACCACAATAGCCATTACTGACGGTTACACCAGCCCCAAACGGTTTTTCTTCTTTATGGAATATCTCGTGCGTATTCAGGATAAACTGGGAGTACGTTTATATGCTTTGCATCTTGTTTTCATTAAAGCATGTGCTCTCTCTGATAAATAACGTTCTGTATTTCATTTGTCAGGCAGGAGGGTTTTCTTAGACGCTTGACGTTTTGGTTTGGAGGGAAGCATGTTTCTTTGTAAATACTATAAAATATGGAGTACCATGTTTCTTGGGCATGATTTGGACCCGTACTTTGAAAAAACTCAATTCAAAGGTGACTTTAAAGGGTCTTAATTTAGAATTGTATACCCCTTTTTCACCACTTGCAACAAGCAGAGAAATGATCACTGCATCACAAGTAGAGCACATGTTTTGAGAATAGTTTCTAAATCTGTAGCATATAAATGATCTAACATTGTTTCACAGACACCTCAGTGATGCTTGTAGAAGTTTTTATCAACTGTTTGAAACCAAATTATTCAGAAACATTCCCATCGTTTGCTTATCTACAGTAGATCTATATTAAAATCCCCTTATCTTGCAGTGATAGATAGCCTGGGATTCGTCGTATGCGTTTTCCATTATTAAAATGAAACAGTCAATCCAGTCGACATGCTCGGCTGGATTTCTGTATAGAAAGTGTGTGCACATAGTGGCTTATTACATTTAAGCTTGATTTCAGTTCAATGGTTTCCCTGTTTTGTTTGTTTGTTTTTTTCTAAATTTGCTGTCGTTTTAAATTCTGTTGAAGGATGAAGATATACAATGATTCAAGTTCCCATGTTTGGTTCAGGATCTCTATGAACAGTAGCATAGCCTGGGATTTCCAGTGTCATTGTTACATATGAGACTGGATAGATGTTATTCCGAAAATCCAAATATGCAAAAATATTCCCCCAAATTACATGTATTTCGTTCATTTTATCAAGGGCCTAATTGACACTGAGATGCGCCCCCCCCCCCAGCCCCCCCCCCCACCCACCCCCCTACCCCCCACACACACACACACACACACACACACACACACACACACACACACACACACACACACACACACACACGCACGCACGCACGCACGCACGCACGCACACACACACACACACTCACACTTCCCCTCCCCTTCTAAGTCTGTCTCCAGTCAGCCATGGGTTATTGTCCTGTGTCATGTTAAAATGGACAATGAAAATTGCTAATAATACATCATCAAATACAACGGAAAAAAATTATAACACGCAGACAAAAATTCTTACAGACTAATAGGCAAGCTTTGGTTGAGAACAACAGCAAAAATGCTCAGGGGAAACTGGATAATAATGTAATTGATAGCAATGAAAATATGTCAGTTGAGAGAGAGAGAGAGAGAGAGAGAGAGAGAGAGAGAGAGAGAGAGAGAGAGAGCACTACAACAAGGCTAAAGTAAAATTAACACTGTATTGGGTATGTTTGATGTTATATTCTGTCACTCCTAAGTCCATGTGCGCCATGGCCAGAAAAATTTACAAAGAAAAAAAAAGAGAGAAAAGAATGAGAATGAAAGAAAAGGAAAGAAAATAATGCTACTTTCATTTTGTTTCCAACAGAATAACTCAGGAAATCCTTGGTTCTTGAAGATCTGGGAGCGATATTATCAGTGTTCGTTGAAGAATGGTACTTGTAACATCAATGCAACTGACCGTGACGTGACAAGAACATAGACATACGTCCACAAGCTCTCGTCAGGGGCTACATCGCTGACGCTGTCATCATGATTGCCAACGCCACTTCCCGAGTTCTTCAAAATGCTCAATGCAATCTGACCGGATCTGCTGCCAAAAAATGTGTAAACGGTCATCAGCTTCTGCAGGAAATAAAAGCCACACGACAGATCGGGTTCAGCGGCTGGCTGGAACTGGATGAAAACGGTGACCGTCGGGGTTTGTACTTTATCAAGCGGTTGAGACGTTTGTCTGCTCGTCGTTATGACATGGTAGTAGTCTACGAGTTTTCTACCTCCACTAGTAAACTGACACCTGTGAACAACATAACTTGGACAAATGGCAGTTTGGACCAAATCTCGCAACCCCCATGTCTGTGTGTAGTTTGCCATGCCGACCGCACGAGGCGCGCATTGTGCAAGCGATAAAATGTTGCTGGGTCTGTAAGCCCTGTAGTGCTGGTGAATACCTCAATGGTTCACGCTGCCGAGACTGTCCCAAGTTCCATTGGCCTGACCCTAACACAAACTACACCACTTGTTATTCCATCGAGCCGGACTCACCAGCCTTCTCTAATGTTATAGGAATTTTACAAACAAGCATTGCAACGGTTGGTATTCTTGTGTGCCTCCTTGTTCTTGGTTTCTTTACTTGCCAGGTTCATGTTGGCATCAGTGGGGCTGGTTACAAACAGTTATCTTTTCTCATGCTTATCGCCATCATGGTTGGCTACATGACAATGATCCTTGCTTATTTCAGCCAACTACTCCAATATGCAAAGTCAGGTTCATGCTATTTTGCATATCAATTATTACGATATTTGCCTGTTTCATCGCACGCGTCCTCCACACGTAAAGCGTCTCTCCATTCGAGGCTTCAAATCTGCCGGAGTGTCACCAAAGACTGACACCTGCCGTCAGCTTGTCCATTCGTTAGGTCTTCTGTCGGTGCAGGTGAGTGAGAATAAATGAGTTCTTTAAGAATAACTCTCTCTCTCACACACACACACACACACACACAGGCGTGCGCGATCGCATGCACGCTCACATCGCGAGCACGCGCGCGCGAGCGCGCGCACCCCCACAGCACAACACACATATATGGGCACAGCACAATACAGACATATACACGCAAAGTACAACACACACACACACATACACGTGCACGCACACACACACACACACACACACACACACACACACACACACACACACACACACACACACACCACCACCACCTCTCTCTCTCTCTCTCTCTCTCTCTCTCTCTCTCTCTCTCTCTCTCTCTCTCTCTCTCTCTCTCTCAGTTTGCCCAGGCCTTATGTCTGGCGGTGTTTGCGTTGGCAGTCCGTCGAGTGAAGCTCAGCGGTGATGTGGAGGATAATCCTGACCCAGTAGATGAACAAATCAGTGCTGAAGAGACAATGTCACTCCGTGACAATTTCAAGATGCTGCAAGACAGTTTACAACTGAAGCTTGACACGATTCTCGCAACCATGCAACGGCAGGAAAACTATGTTGAAAGAACGGAGAGGCCCTGACGAGGTTTGGTGCAGAACAGAAAGAAATTAAGAAAACGATTACATATCTGTGCCACGACATGAATGCCACAAAGCAGCAAGTACAGAAGAACGCCGATTCGATCAAGAAACTGTCAAACAAACAGGATGAGATGAATGAGAAAATCTCAGGCTAGGAGTCTGAATTAGATCGCTTGGAGGGTTTCTCTCGCGAAACAATGTGAAATTATTTGGCCTACCTGAATCTTCAGACAGAGAAGACTGTGCTGAGGCTGTCAGACACGTGCTAAGTACGTACATTCCGGACAAGACATGGGAACCGGACGTGATCGAGAGGGCGCATCGTCTGGGTAGGCCGAACCCCCACAATCCTAACCCCGGCCGATCATCGCCAAATTTCAACGATGGAGGGACGCCATCCAGTTGATGAAGGACCGGGCGGCCAGAGACAGTATGGAGAGAGATGGTTTGAGAGTGGCAAAGGATCTGACCAGAAGACAGCCAGTAAAGCTGAAGAAATACGGGAAGAAGGGAAGAGCGGCTATTATGTCAACGGCAAACTCCGTATCAAAGAGCAACAGGAAACGCCCCCTTGCTGCCACTCCCCTTACCTGCCAGGTGGGAACCCCCCAGCGCACACGAACATGACGTGGCACGACCGTCCTTTGACCCAGAACAGCGCGAGCCAACCAGAGACGCGGGAGCAGTGGCTGACGTCACGTCTGAAGAGGGCCACGACAGCAGGCACGCCAATCCCGTGCACGGTGACGGGGGCGACAGACCGAGAACCCGTTCCACCAGCCGTCAACCACGACTGAAGGAGATGATGCGGGGCAGCAAGGCGGCCACCTATGCACGTGCACACCACACTGACAACAGCAAATAGCGGCGTGGCCAAGGCCTGCCACATGACAATATGACACACACACAGAGCACGGACACACAGACCACTCCTGTACACACACATACCACAGCACAGAACAAAGTGTCATGGATCAGAGTAAAAAAAAACAGTTTCCTTTTGTTGTTGGAACATTAATGGTTTAATTTCCAAGTTAACAGAACCTGATTGTGTGAATTGTATCCAATCCTTTGATATATTATGTTTTCTTTCAGAAACGTTTACAATGCCATCGTTCGATTTTGATGTGTACTTCAAAGACTTTCTTGTTCTTCACTCACCAGCTGTGAAACTTTCCAAGATGGGACACTGTTCTGGTGGAACTGTTCTGTTGATCCGTAAAGAGCTGTCAGAATATGTAGGAAGAATCGAATGTCAAATTGAAAATGTAAATTGTTGTAAACTGTCCAAAGAACTGTTTGGGACAGAAAAAGATGTGATGTTGATTGGTTTTTATAATCACCCAGTAAAGAGTGTGTACTATGACAAGAAAGATTATGACTGTACTCTAGAACTATTGGAACAATTTATTCTGTCATTGATGGAATCCAGACAAGAACTGTATTTACTGATCAGTGGTGACTTGAACTCTCGGTACGTGGAACTTTGGACACTGGTACAGATGAAGACTTTGTGAACAGACAAGATGTGGTGCATGAAAGACATTCTCAAGATGGGGTTGTTAATAATTTCGGTAAAATGTTAATACAGTTATGCTCAATGTTTCAGCTAACTCCCTTGAATGATTTGATAAGTGGAGATATTGATGGTAAATTTACGTTTTTCTCAGAGAGAGGAGTAGCGTCACTGATTACTTTCTGACCTCTGTTGATTTTATTCCATTTGTGACATGTTTATCTGTTGTTAGCCGTGTGGAATCACATCACATGCCTGTTGAACTTGTATGTACTGCCCTAGAGCAAAAGCGACAAGGTCAAACAAACGGTAGTGCGCAGATGCTGAAATGGGACCCACAGAAAGCGCACCTATTTTTAGACCGTCTGACATCAGACGAAGGGCGCATAGCAATGGAAGAGGTGGCGGACTGTGTAGAAACGAGTGTTGACGACGCGCTGCGGCGGAGGTTCGTCGCAGTACTGCTCAAAGCTGGCCAGTGCATGAGGCGGAAAATGTCTTACGGTGCGCGCCGCACAAATAAATGGTTCGACGACGATTGTAGGGTGCGTAAGTGCCAGCTCAGTAATTTTCTGAATTGTTACAGACGTACACTTGATGATGATGACAAAACACGGTATAACGAAAAAAGAGCACAGTATCAATTTTTACTGAATGACAAGAGAAAATCCTATAAGTTAAAGATGCGAGAATCTTTGCTACAAAATAGAAATGACAGTAATACGTTTTGGTCAGTAATCAGGCGAGCTCGACCTAGACTACGGAACGAAGCCTCAGTTGATATTGAAACCTGGAAAAATCATTTTGCTGGAATACTAGGGCAGAACAGTGCAACAGCATCAGAAGTGACCCAGTTATTGCACGATGACTATGATGTTCATGTCCCCGAGTTGGATGAAAAAATAAGAATGCACGAAGTCAAACAGGCCATAAGGAAACTTAAACCAGGTAAAGCTGCAGGACATGAAATTTTGAGCGAATTTTTTAAATCAGCCGAAGACATAGTTACTCCCATTTTGACTAGAATATTTAATAATTTGTTTCATAAAAGTATCTTCCCAGAGGAGTGGAGCCGCTCAGTTATCATTCCTTTGTTAAAAAAAGGCGATATATAAACAACCCATTTGTTATTTGTTTAATCTCTTCCACACCTGTTGGATTACAAAACCAGATAGACAACCTCGCCGAGGCATCAAAATCTCTTGGTTTGACCGTTAATTTGACTAAAACAAAAATTATGGTTTTCAGAAAAGGTGGGCATTTGTCAAAAGTAGAAAAGTGGTTTTATGACGGAAAAGAGATAGAAGTTGTAAATCGTTACAAATATTTGGGTTTTACGATAACTACAAAACTGTCATTTGACATTGCATTAGAGGAGGAGTTTGCGGGTAGAGCTAAAGGCAAGGTGGTAGAGATCATGAAGACAATGTGGAGTCTTGGAAATATGGAACAGTCAGTTTTCTTTAAATTTATTTTGATGCCCAGGTTTAACCTATGATGTTGTATGCAGCTGAAATGTGGGGTTTAACACGTTTTCAAATTGTGGAAGCCCCCCATTTATTTGCCTGTAAGCGCTTTCTTAGATAAGTCCTAAAACTCCAAATTTGATGGTTTATGGTGAAATTGGCCGGTACCCTCTATTTGTTGATTGTTTAATAAAGGCGATCAGATATTGGTTTAAGTTACAAAAGCTAGATCTGGCAAGACTGCCAAAACAAGCGTATGAAAATGTATAAGAATACATGTATGCGGAGTGGACAAAACCAGATCGACCAACAAAATTGGGCCAGCAAA
The DNA here is from genome assembly GCA_016801955.1 of Conus betulinus. NCBI lineage: Eukaryota > Metazoa > Mollusca > Gastropoda > Neogastropoda > Conidae > Conus > Conus betulinus. The sequence continues at coordinate 131,755 of JADBJO010003282.1, forward strand.
GTCAAATTTTGCTTAGATACTTATGGATTTTCCGAAGTTTGGGTGAATGGCGGAGTTGGAAACGAAAAAGTTTTTTTACAAGTATTTTAAACAACGCATTATTGACTGCTACAAACAAGAGTGGTCAAGTAAACTGTACGAGAGTGAAAGATATTCCACTTATCGTTCCTTTAAATCATTGTTGCAACCAGAAAAATACCTCTCAGACATTTCAATAATTAAATTTCGTACAGTTTTTGTCAAATTCCGATTGGGTGTATGCGATATTAGCACTCATAAAAGGTATACAGAAAAATCAAACTCTTGCCCTTTTTGTAAGGTTACAGAAGACGAACATTTTTTTTTTGTTTGTATGTCCAGTATATCAGGAAATTAGAGAAAAGTATCTGACGAGAGTTTTTGGAAATTTAGACGGAAATACACATTTGTCACTATATCTGCAGAGCGAAAGCAGGTTTATTACACGTTCTGTTGCAATGTTTATTTATGATGCTTTAAAAAAGAGAGAGAGAGAAAAATGCGAAATCCATTTCAACAGTGTAATTTTTTTTCTGTATTAAAAAGGTAAAATGAGGGAAACTGCATAGAAAATACCTGAAAGCTTACATGTACCTCCTTTGCATACAGGCCGGTGGCCTTGCAGTAAACTTTTTCAGGGTTCAGTTCTCTCTCTCTCTCTCTCTCTCTCTCTCTCTCTCTCTCTCTCTCTCTCTCTCTCTCTCTCTGGCTGACATTCTGGGATTTTGATTGAAGTGCGTTTCAGATGCCTTCTGACCTTGAGTTGGACATTGGCATGTTGTTTGACCGTTGGAACTTTTTCATTGAATAATGTACTGCGCGCACGTAAGATCCGGTCACCATCTTCTGGAAGAAAAGGCTGGTTTGGCCGTTAGTATGGAGCACACGTATCCACATAACATGCATCCTTCATGAAAAATTTGTGTGAAAAAAGCGAGAAACTGATCATTCGACCGAGTAACACAAGAAACGAATGACCAGCGCCAACCTGTAGCTTTAAAGGCGGGTGAACCATGGTGTGCAACCGTAGTCTAAACGAGAGCAAAGGATGGAAAGTGCTCAGACTATGTATGGTCTCCTACGTAGGTTGGATGCTATGTAAGTACATTCAGTAACATTGATAAGTATAATGTTGTATTCGGTGTCAGCTTCTG
>JADBJO010003282.1:137926-187926 GCA_016801955.1 Conus betulinus
TCAGAGTCGCCTCTCTTCCTTGCAAAAGCTCTCTGTCTATTGTTAATCCGTCCAGCCCCTGAAAGAATTACCATGTTCTAGGGGCAGCCGTAAAGGAGAAACATCTTGCAGTCTTGTGCTGTTTGCACATAGGCCAGTTTCTTTCACATCCATTCTTATATTTAAAAGGTGAACAAGCTCTGTGGTGCATTCCAAGTCATGTTCCACTCACAGTGAAACTTTTTTTTTTTTTTAAGAGTGTTGAGATTTGCATAATGTGAAACATAAACACTTTACAACTGACTTCATGAAAAAACATTGTTTAGAGATGCCCCACCTGATCTTTGATCTGTTTTGAGAGGCATCAAGAATGTTCATCGGATCTAAGATTTTACGGAAGAAAGAGTTCTAATGAAATGTTCGGTGTGTTTTTGGAAGGTGTATTTTAAAAGCTTGTGCGCATGAGGCGGTTTTTTTTTTTTTTTTTGTTTGTTTTGTGTTTTTTTTTTGTTTTTTTTTTAGTTGACTTCAACGAGGTGACAGCCGTGATATGGCCCCTTTGCGGTCAGCTTTGCTATAAGCATCATTCTCTCTCTCTCTCTCTCTCTCTCTCTCTCTCTCTCTCTCTCTCTCTCTCTCTCTCTCTCTCTCTCTCTCTCTCTCTCTCTCTCTCTCTCTCTCTCTCTCTCTCTCTCTCAACTTCACTCATTGCTTGCATACTCCTAACCCCCGTGCAACCCATCTTCCCCAACTTTAACCATCGGCCAAAGTCAATTTGAATCCATCGTGACTATGTCTTCATCCCTGGGTCCACCCTTTATTGCTGCAAAGTACATATATACATATCGTCACTTTATGTACAATAACCAGGTTGAGCAAACTGAAAAAACAACAACACGGAAAGTGCTCATTACAACGTACGGAAATTGATCATTAATAACACACACACAAACAACACACACACACACACACACACACACACACACACACACACACACACACACACACACACACACACACACACACACACACACACACACACACACACACACACACACACACACACACACACACACACACACACACACCTGCACGCACACACACACACACACACACACACACACACACACACACACACACGTACACACAGCACACAGAGTTTACAGCCAGATGAGTAATAACTAAAAAAAAAGTGGGGGTTTAGGCAGGCAGTGTCACAGAAAAGGCTTAGCAGATATGTAACTTTGCATTAATCAGCGCGTTGATAAGACCTATACAAGCTGAGTCAAATGTGATCCCCAGGGTCACACGGAAGAATTAAGGCATGGCGTGAAAACGAGCCCAGATATAGCCCCTCGTGGTCGGCTGGGCTGTAATCGACGTGAACTGTACTGGTAGGAAACAAGCAAAGGTCAGCAATTTCCGAGTCCCATCTCGGCCCTCTTCAATAGCGCAAAAATCCCCATCAAAATCAACAGCAAGAGAAGCACTCTGGCAAAATGTCTCAAGTGCATCTCGCGGAAATTTTCAAACTACTATCGTCATCCGTTTAGGGATCGATTCAAGGGAGACTCGGAGCTCCTTTCCATCACCAGTTTCTTCTTTCTCTCTCCCATCCAGCTGGTCCTCCTTTCTTCCCCACACTTTTCCTCCTCCTCTCCCCCTGCTCTTCTTTCTCTTGTCCCACCTCCTCCAGCTCCAAACACCTACTGTCAACTCTATCCAGCAAGGTTCATCTTTATTTTCTGTCAATCCCTCTATTTATTTCTTTTTACAGCAAAGTGAACTCTCGCCACAGACTCCAGTATTCCTCATTTCTTCCCCGTGCGTCAGTCATCAACAGAAATGAGAAAAGCAACGTGTAGAACGTTAATGATTTAACTCCTTGTCTAGTCGACTCTCCATCTACAAGTTTTACTTTGTCCATAGATCAAGAGTGACCAAGATGAGTATATTGCCTCGCTTTAAATCCATTCTCCTTTGTCAGAGTCGTGTTCGTTTCCGCCAGTCAATAACGATATCTATCGCATTGCAGTCTACGCCCACCTCAATAAAATTGTCCAAATGGCTGGAGTGCTCTCTCAGGTAACCATGTACGCCAGCTTGTTGTTGACTCAGCGCAGGCAGCCCACTGCCTGTACATAATCTTCAGCAGCGCACAAACCACCATGTGTATGCTTCATGCTTGAAACCGGCTGCGACTAAGTGCGGTGAACAGACAGCCGATCCCGAAACGAAAATACAGGCAGAGAGTGGATCAGATCCAGAAGAAATGAGGAATGCCTTTGACATGTGCAAGAGAACTGAAGCGAACGGAAGGCAAATCTGGCGCCTGTGGTCACCGACCATTCCATCATTGTTGTTTAACGTGAGCATCAAAGTCTTCACTCACATCGTAACACACTAAGGTGAGTCGTGGATCTTGTAAAGTGACGCAATAGCAAAACACCATTTGCAAATAGACGGAAAATGCCATTTGCCGTTCATATGTGCTTGTCGTTTCACACTTCTAGCATCTCTAAACTATGCAAATCGTCATCATGAGGAGCAGCACTCTTCATCCATTATCACACTATGATGTTTCAGTTTCACAATCAAACATTTACATACACCGATGTTTGCACACCATTACTCGTATGTTGTAAAATGTAAAGCAGCTGTTTGGTGCATTCCATGTAGTGTACCACTCACTTTAAAAACATGTTCTTATAGAGTTACATGATGCCAGACACTAACACTTCACAACAGTTTCCATTAAATCTTTTTGTTCAGAGATGTTTCCACCAGATATGATATTCAAGTTGCTGAAAGAGAAGACACTTCTCCATCTTATTCAAGAGTTTATGGAAGACAGGATTTTAGCATTTCGAATATCTGATTTACTGTTGTCAATCTTTAAGAGTGTGTGTGTGTGTGTGTGTGTGTGTGTGTGGTGCATTGCACGTTTCTTCCAACGTGTCACGTTCAAGGTCCGTTTTGTCTAGAGGGAAGAATTTGTGTAGGGGTTAGTTTTCTTCAACGATAACCTTAAGCAGTGTGTTATGTTTAAAAAAGACAAAAAAATCTTAGGTTTACTTGAGCTTTTAAACTCTCTGCAACCCACCTTCCAGCCTGCACTGTCATGTGTTTTCCGTGTGGACTCGGGGTGCACGTGGTGTTTATCGTAGGCTGAGTGAGCTTCCTCTCACTTGCCGATCAGGTTTTGGAAGCCGACCGGAGGAGTTAAGGTTGGTATAGGATAGTGGGCGGAGGCATAACGTGTCGGTGCAGCCGTGTCGGTGTAGTCGTATGCTTGTGGTCTTGGTCTTTGTGTGTGTGTGTGTGTGTGTGTGTGTGTGTGAGTGTGTGTGTGAGGGATCCATATCTCTCGAAGAGCCCCTACTGTTTCGCCTTTGAGGGAAACTGCGTGGTTTTTTTTTTTTTTTTTTTTTTTTTTTTTTTGAGATCCATGTCTTCCGGCTCTCTGCATCAGGTTTTCACCCTTGGGTGGGAAGTGAACCTTAGTACTCGTACGAGTGCTGAGTCATCCTGTCTAGTTGCTTTTTGTTAGTATACCTGTGATCCGTATCACAGTCGTGAATCCCTGTATTCACGCAGAGGCAGATGCCTGTGTTCTAAATTCCTAGGTCCTGACCAGGGGTTTAGATGCGAGCCGTGCAGGGCTTACTATTGCAGCTCCTCAGAGAGTTCCATGTACAACAACAAGTGTGCTGTTCACAAGCCTGGTTGGTAAGTTGGGTAGTTAGTTCATATTTATTTTTCTTTTTATTTACTTCCAAATCTATTTAGAATTGGTTTTCTTTCCGGCTATTCTTTCATTGTATATTTTGTTGTGTTTGAGTATTATTTTCGTTCATCATTTTATTACTGTTCGTTTACACTAACTTTTAACTATTCATTTCACTACCATACCATTTTTTTTTTTCATTTACAGCAGTAGCGCGTGCTTTCCATTTTCCTCTCCAAGTATATAGTGTTGTGTTTTGTGTGTTGTCGCGTGTATGCGCCATATTCCGGGTCATGTGTCTTGTCACTCGTGTTTTGTGCGTAGGTGGTCATTTATTGTAAATGCACTTGGCCCAAACTTAATTTTTGTTCTTTTCTATTTGTTGTTGTCATTCTTGTAAATATTTTGGGCGCTCATAAGTTTATGTGGCGCTGTTAACGCTTCCAGCTTTTGTTTCCGAAAAGGAGTATCGTCCTGAGGGAGATGATTTTTTTTTTTTTTTTTTTTTTTTTTTTGGCTCAAGGGGACCACCCCGGGGTGTTTGACATAAACGTTGTGAACGTTTATTTGGTATATGTTTGTAGGCAAAGTGTCTGAACCGGGAAAATGTTGTACTTAATACTATTTGAGAACTGAAATTAGCAAGCGTTCAGCCAGTGCGTTCTGTGCCTGTCCTTGTTACTCTCTGTAATGGATGTCTGTGCTTACGGGTTTTTGCTTCGCACCTGTTGTATATGGGAAACCATCTTTTTATTTGTTTTCCAGGACTTGTTTTTCTCCCTCCTTTCCCTCATCAGTGACTGACTTACCTATGTGCCGCTGTTGCTGCCGCCGACCTTGCAGCCGTTGCCGGTCTCGCCGCCTTTGCGGTTCCTGCTGTTGCCGCCGTTGCTACCGCAGCTGCTGCTGTGACCGCAACTTGACTCCGCTGCCTCCGTCGTCTTCTTCGTCGCCCCCATCATCCTTCCTCATTCCTCTTTCAATCTTCAGCCCTTTCTCCTCCTCGCCCCTCTCCGGGGTACCCGCAAGAACCTCGCCCCTGGGTCGGGGCGAGGACGCACCAGTCTGCCGCGCGCCATCCTTGGAGAGAGGAACTCCGCTCTAATCTTATTTTCATTTTGTGTGTGTTGCGCCGGCGACCCCACTCTCTACCCCTACAGCTTCGTGGGTCGCTGGTGCCACTGCTCTCCCCGCGGCATACAGGTGTTGGACGGCCGTCACACATGCGTGCATGATTTGAGTGCGTCTCGCCTTCACCCTCGCACCTTCGTGCCCTCTCGTCGTTGTGTGTATCTGTATCTCCTTGGAAGGAGATAGGACGCTATCCTGTCCGCGACTTGGTGTGTATCCGGCGGGCGGACGCGCTCTCCCTTTGCCGGACCCGCACAGGACTGTCTCAGGGTTGAGGCTTTGGGGGGGGTCGGTCTGTAAGTGGCATCCATCCTTTTTATTATTACAGAGATAAAGGACAGGCATTACATCAATTATGTCAGCAGAGCGCATTATGATTCAATTAGTTATGCTTGCCTAACATGAATGTTTTGTTTTTGTGTTTCCACGGATATTTGCTTTCCGGGGTTGTCGCCGCTGTGGCGCGGTTTTTTTTTTTTTTTTTTTTGTGCAGGGTTCCAGATCGCGCCAAGTTTACCCATGCACTGTTTATCTACCTTTCTGTGGTGAACTGTTCCTTCGTCTGTTAAAGTTTTAAAAAAGTGTTTGAAATTAATGTTGGATGTTTAATCACAGTCCTTAGAATACGCTCCCCCCCTTTTAGCCTTTGTTATTCAATGATCCAGTACTAAATTTTCTTCTGCTTAACCGTAATCCCGTCTCTTCTTCTTCCTTGTCTAGAGCCGGGCCAAACTGGCGTTGAAGGCTCTGCTGTTTAGTTGAATGCCAGCTGGTTGGATGGCATTTTGGGGTAAAACATGATTAAAACTATATACATGTACAAATCTAGTGTGGATTTCCACTCGTGGTCAGCCATGGGGGGCTGCAGGTCACTGAAGCTGCAGTGCAGGTGGCTGAAGAATGCAATAACTGTTGGAGCTGTAGTGGTCTCACTAGAAAGTTTATTCCACACCCTCACTGCTCGGGGAATGAAGGAGTTGTGTAGAGCTGGGTGTTTCGAGTGCTCCTGGAAGATGCGAGCACTATTCCTGCCGCAGGCCCTGGAGTGAGAAGGGCGGTAGAGCATAGAGGGTGGTCTCATCCCACAGGCTGTTGTCTTTGATTTACTACTTGGCGATTCAGGTCGCCCCTATTTTTTTTTTTTTTTTTTTTTTTTTTTTTTTATAGGGGATCAGATTTTGGGAAGCATTCCTGCCCACTCCCCACCCCCACCTTTTTTTTTTTTTAAATTTTTTTTTTTTTAGCTTACTTCGCCCCTTTGATCGCATTCCAGCCCCACCTTACCTTCTAGCCCCACTTAGAATCCGGCCGGGACGTTAACGTCAGTTGAGAGTGTTCGATTTTTCTTTTTTTTCTTTTTTTTTTTGTGTCCTTCCATTTATTCATAGTCCTATGGAGTTACTATAAGTGTATACCCGTTCTTATAGATGTATATGGATTCATTCCAATAATGTGCCCTCAGCACTTGTGTCTTAAAAGGTTATCTTTTTATATTTTCTACTTTTCACTAGAAAATGTAGCTTGTTTTGCTCTTTCATTATTTTCTTTTGCTTCTAGGTGGCACCTTTGGTTTTTTTTTTTTTGAAAACTCAACAAACATACTATGGTATTGCACACTAGCCTTATTCTGGGATAGCATTCTTCTTCATAAACCGAAAAGGCAGAGGAGTTAAAGTTACCACTTTCCGCGGTCACTGAGGAGAAACAATCAGGTTTCGAAATACCGGTAACTGACCAGGACTTATATGTTAGTGAGTTTCCTCCCCATTGGAGAATGTCTCCTCCTCAGAGGCTATAAACTTGCTGAAGACTCATTTGAGAAGCATTTATTATTCCCTACACACCTTCTAAAGCACATACTGTTAGTTAGGTAGATTAACTGCCACTGCAGATATGAATGCTTATCTCCCCTGTTTCTTCACTCTAAGACATAAGAGCAAGTTTTGTTTTATAATTGAAATATATATATATATATATATATATATATATATATATATATATATATATATATATATGTGTGTGTGTGTGTGTGTGTGTGTGTGTGTGTGTGTAAACGTAGTGTGAACATCATTTTTTTTTTTTTTTTGTGACAGTAAAGTTTCAGTTTTTTGTACTCGTATTTTCTGTGTTTGGATTTTGGTGTTTGTGTGGTTGGCGCGATTGAGTTGGGATTGATCATAGCGTTTCCCTTGAACAATTACCACGTGACTTCACCCACGTGACACAGTGTGTGTGTGTGTGTGTGTGTGTGTGTGTGTGTGTGTGTGTGTGTGTGTGTTCGAAATAGTTGTGTGAGAAAATTCACGTTGACAAGATGACAGGCCGAATATGGGCTCTCGTAGTCGGCGGGGCTATAAAGAACATTAACTGTGATCCAAAAAAACATTTGGTTTTACAAATTTTGAATCTCCGCCGGGCTGTTTCAGTACTGCGGGGTGCGGGTGGGGGTCCCTCGCAGGTAACATTGGTTCTGACTCCATTTCCCGAACAGTCCTTCGAAAGAGACTATACAACGAGGTTCCGTGTGTGAACGCATGCATAACATATTGCGCACACGTAAATCTCATCTCCACATTTCGGAAGAAAAGGCCAGTTTGGCCGTTTGGTATGGATGACACGTTTCACATAGCATGCACTCTGCATGACAGAAATCGAAAGACTGAAAGAGTTGTTAACTTGAATGAACCATATTGACTGAATGACACGTGAAACGACTGAAAGAAGCGCCAGCAGGCAGCTCTCCAGTCAGCTCTATCCAAGTAGGCAGCCTGTTGTGTAAACTAGACTGTGGATTATGAAACGCTTAGAGCTTGATCTCTGGCGGGGATAGGTGCTCTATAAATACTCTTAATAATGATATTTTTTTTTAATAATAATAATGATGATAATAATAATAGTATCCAACGTCCACAGCCACAGACTGGCGCGTTCAGTCACAACACCGGCACCGGCAATCCACAGTGAACAGTTAATGTCAGTTGTCATGAGATAACCGACCGGAGTAGACACTGTAGTATTTCGAGTCACTGCAAAATATGCAGGGCACCATCTGCTATGTTCCTTTTGGACGACATAATCGACGATTCGCAGAATTGTGCACGTTTGTGTGTGGGTATGTGCGAGTGCGCACGTGTGTGTGTGTGTGTGTGTGTGTGTGTGTGTGTGTGTGTGTGTGTGTGTGTGTGTGAGAGAGAGAGAGAGAGAGAGAGAGAGAGAGAGAGAGAGAGAGAGAGAACATTTTTATAACATTGATAGATCTGTGGTTTTCTTTTTCTGTTAATGTTTTATGGGAAATGCGCTGCATGAATATCATAAAAGAAACACACGTGGGATACATACAGATTTAAGGGATCGATCCTCTATTGGAAACTGGGAAGGAGTAGCGAGATGGTGTAAAGAGTTGCAGTATTTCGGCTTGTCCAATGACTGGATCATTTTTTCCCATTAAATATAATCCAGTTTCTATAATTACTTATTCACTTCTTTTTTTATATCATCATCATAATCATCATCATCACATCACCATTATCATGATAATAATAATATATATATTATATATATCATTATTATTTATTATTATTGTTATTGTTGCTATTGTTATAGTTGTAGTGTGCATACACATGCGCGCGCGCGCGCGTACACACACACACACACACACACACATGCATGCATGCATGCATGCATGAACACTCCCGGATACACATGTTTATATACATATGTGTTGGCGCATGTGCACACATGTTTGCATGCAGAAACATGATCAAAACCCGACAAATCGCACGCGCTCACAGTTACATACGCACCTGTGCGTACACACGCACGCATATGCACGCACACACAACGTATACCTGCACACACTCCGGCCCAACAGACATAGACACGAGCACGTGCTCGCGCGCGCGCGCGCGCACGCACACACACACACACACACACACACACACACACACACAGAGGCGCGTGCGCGCATGCGCTCTTCTACCCCCATCTGGACCCACACTCCACTCTCCACACACACAACTATTGTAATGCCGCAGACAATGTTAGCGTACTCAGCCGAACATGCATGTGCATGTAGTGTCTACGTAAGTTAGCCCTAATTTGTGTCAATAGACATTTAAATTAAGCCTCATTTTGGACATTGCTCTTGGAAACGTAACAACAAGAAGGAAGCCCACGAACGATCAACATGTTGCTTAGTTTTGTACGTTAGTCAGCTTGGTTTGATTTATTGAATATTTTGAACGCAGAAGCTGTGTTCGTAGACGTTGTATGAAAGCACACATACGACTCTAGATCTGGCGACAAGTATCTGAAAGCTTGAAAAATGGTTACAGCTCTATCAAACTTCGGTAACATTTTCCGTCCACCATGACGAAGCAACGGCTGGAATTCAATGGAGAAAATGGCTTATCAGGTTTGTGATCTTGCTTGCTGCAATGATCGTGACCAGTATTTCAAGAAAAAAGAAAGGCTCTTTTACTTCATTTTGTTGGTGAAGAAGTCTTTGATATTTTCGAACCTTTGCCTGAACATGAACAAGGAGGAACAGATGGCTATGATACACTTGTTGAGTCTCTGAACAATTATTTCACCTTCAAGAACATTGACATTGAAACATTCAAACCTCGTCAATACAATGTAAACAGGAAAGTGAAGAAACCATTGATAGTTACATCACACGCCTTCGTTTGTTGGCTGCCCATTGTGAATTTCAAAATGTTGATCGTGAGATCATAGCTCAAATCTTGCAAGGTAGCAACTCGAGTAGACTCAGAAGACGTGTTCTAAGTGAAACAGATATAAACCTGATCAAATTTCTGGAGATGGCACGAGCTTTACAGCTATATCTGATTTTCAAGCAAAAGCCATAGAAGGTGAGGCAATCAATGCTGTTTCTTACAAGAAGAAAATGAGCATCAACAAGCCAGCAAACAATCAGTCAGGTACATCATCAAGACCACCATACAGTCAAAGACAAGAGTCTTGTCTGTCCTGTTCCTGTCCATCTTGTCTCGCACAGGCCAAGTATCTTCAGATTGTATCTATGCATCTCTCTACTGAGTTGAGCACGTTTTCCGGTCTCATACAGGGTTCTGATGTTCCAGGTACCTATCCTGGTCTTGGTTTTGGTTGTCAGAAGAGTAGTCGGCGCACTGGCTTCCCGAAGGCTTTCACCAGCTCGCGTCATGGGCTCTACCAGAGAGGGCTCTTCCTCAACCATGTTGTTTTCAGACATTGTCGTTGCGGTTTCTGTAACAGGCTGGTTTTTACAGGATCGGGTTGTTAGCCCAATTCAAACCCCCAACCTGGAGGGCCGGTGAGTGCTATTCGTCTGGTCTCTACCTACCCTTCGACCTGTCTGGCTGGGTGGCCCTACCAGGAATTGACGGATTATTTTGAATCATTCCAGCTCTTTTCCTTTCCCACGACCTCTCCTCCATCCATTTTTTTCTCTATAACCCCCCTCCCCCAATTTCCCCATCCCACCTAATTCTTATGCACACTCCATGTACATATATAGCAGATGTATAACATTATTAGTAGAGCATAATAATACCCAAATACCATCTCCACTATTCAGGTATGCATACTCATAGGCACATACACACGTAAACAATCAATATGCACACACACACACACACACACACACACACACACACACACACACACACACACACACACACACACACACACACATATACATATATATATATATATATATATATATATATATATATATATCCCTCACACACGCTCAAGTGCCCCCTTCCAAGAATAAGACTCCTCATCTACTACTCTCTCACTTTCTTTTACACACTCTCACGCGCCCCCTTCCAAACATCAGACTCGTCTACCACTCTTTCTTTTTCTCTATCTCTGCTTCTGTTTGCCTTTTTTCCCTCTATCTGCCTTTCTTTTTCCTCGAGGTGAAATGGGACTGGACACTGAATTTTTTCTTTTTTCCCATTACACACACACAGACACACACACGCGCGCGCGCGCAAGTGCTCAAGCATGCATGCAATCACGCTGGCGCGCTCACACACACACACACACACACACACACACACACCTTTAAGCATGTCATTGTAGGATTACGAATGTTTTCATACGTCATTTTCTCTACGTTTTTATCTGTTTTTCTTTTCTTTTTATGTCACAAGTCCTGAAGACGGTCTATGATCGAAACGTTGTCGATAGTTGTTCTGTTTTTTTGTTTTCCTTTTTTTTTCTTCTCTTTTTATAATTTTCTGAGAACCCTGAAAGATATTTATTACTAATATTATATAAACATTTTTTATTATCAATATTATATAAACAAACTTCTCCAAAGTGTAGGGAAAACACTGTAAAACACACACACAATAGGCAACTTATTTGAAGAGTACGATAAAGGATGGTATCAGTACGCTTCAGAAAGTAAATAAAATGATAGAATGACATTTCAAGACTATCTGAAGAGCTGTAAATCCATAATTCGCCTCTAAAGACGAAGTCTTTAGTTGGCAAATTACGGACACGCGATCAGAAGCGGCCATTTTTGATTCTCCCGCTGCGGGTCTGCAAAGTCATGAAAAATTAAGGAAACAAAATAAGGCCAGCATTTTTTTTTGATAAACATATGTATTTTCATACACGATATATCATTGTCCTATGTGTTATCATTAGAAATTAATTTAGCTTACACTCATTTTGCTTGATAATATTCACTGCGGGCACCTCACGCTAGAAAGTGGTATGCGATTTTTGTTAATCTTTTTATATCTAAAAGTAAAAAATGATTTTGAAGTAGCTTCAAATTCTGAAATCAATTATAACATTGTACAGAACAATATACCAAAGTATTGTGCTTGTTGCACAAAGTGCACAATTCTGGTTCATTCTGCAACATAGAACCCCCGCTAAAATGAATTGCAATGAAAAAAATCAAGACAGAGACTTCAGTGACAACAATTATTCTGCTTCGATAGTGATCTTGAATTCTTCTTCCACTAAGAGATCTATTATCTCAGTTGACATTTGACTCTAATTATTGAACAGTTAAAAGTGAAAATTGGTGTAAAGAAATGGGGTTTTTCCCCCAAGATCCGCATAAGTGCACAATTTTATTCTAAGGTTGGGAAGGTTGTAGTGTCTACGTAAGTTAGCCCTGATTTGCGTTAATAGACAACCAAATTAAGCCTCGTTATGAACATTTAAATCTAAATGCTTCCAAGGCATCAGGACAGATGGTATCAGCACGCGCATGCTTGTTGAGTTGTCAAGCGTCCTAGCAGTTCCCGTGACCATCATTTTCAAGAAGTCCCTAGAGACGGGTAAGATCCCAGAGGATTGGAGAACAGCAACTGTCGCCCCCATTTTTTAAGAAAAAGAAAGTCGTCTCAAAGCTAACAACTACAGACCTGTGAGTCTCAACTGTGTGCTGTGTAAGACGATGGAAAAGCTGATTCGTGAGAAAATAATAGTGAACCTAGGAGACAACAATCTAATCAGTAGGCGGCAACACGGGTTCACCAAAAGGACGCTCAAGCATAACCCAGCTTTTGGAAACCCTTGACATCTGGACAGAGACTTCAGATGCTGGAGTGGCATCGATGCCATATACATGGATTTCATGAAGGCTTTTGACAGCGTCCCATACCGCAGACTGATAGCAAAAGTTGGAGCCCATGGAATAAAGGGTAAAGTCCTTCAATGGATCCAAGATTTGCTGACCAACTAGCGGGAACTCTGTAAAGCTTGAGAAAGGACATTGTAGACTAAACATGCGTTCTAACTTCTTTGCGCAGCGAGTGGTGTCCACATGGAACAGTCTTCCAGATAATGTGACAGCCCCGAGCATTAGTGCTTTGAAAAAAAAAAGAAAAGAAAAAAAAAGACTGAATACCCATTGGGAAAATCTGCCCAACAAATCTGACCCCAGCTGTTACAACTAGACTGCTTTTTGCCGTACCACGCACGCAAGTCTAGTTCGAACAGGAGTGGTGAACAAGTCTTGTAAAAAGGCATCAAATACCCAATAAATCAACTATCAAGTGAGTATCAAGTAAGTAAGTATTGCTCTTGGAAACGTAACAACAGCAATGAAAGCCCACGAACGATCAACATGTTTGTTTAGTTCTGTACGTCAGTCAACTTAGTTTGGTTTACTAAATATTTTGAACGCACAAGTTGTGGTCGTAGATGTTGTATGAACGCGCACGTACGACTCTACAGTGCACACACGCACAAATACAACACATGCGCGTTGGGCAAATGCTTAGGTCAGACATCTGCCAAGTCGTATCCATGAGATCCTCGTCTTACTCCTTCACCTTAGTTACAAATCTAATTATCCATTAGCTGTAAATCCTGCGCACTGTGGTCTCTTAGCTCAGCAGATGTCGTATGGTGTAAATGGATTAGTCTGCACGCAGAGAGACACCTTTGTTTCGATGATGAAACACACACACACACACACACACACACACACACACACACACACACACACACACACACACACACACACACACACACACACACACACACACACACACACTCTCTCTCTCTCTCTCTCTCTCTCTCTCTCTCTCTCTCTCTCTAAAACACTTCCTTGGTGAAACTGAAGCTGAAAGACTCTCTCTCTCTCTCTCTCTCTCTCTCTCTCTCTCTCTCTCTCTCTCTCTCCCTCCCCACACACACACACACACACACACACACACACACACACACACACACACGCGCGCGCGCGCGCGCGCGCGGACACACTTCCTTGTTGAACAAACTTCCCTGTTGAAACAGGCGCGCGCGCGCGCGCGCGCGCGCGCGCGCGCGTGTGTGTGTGTGTGTGTGTGTGTGTGTGTGTGTGCGACCTTACTAAAATACCTTGTTTCTTGCGTGTTTGTTTATTTTTTTTATCGCTTAAATGCTATTGAACATGACATTTTTACACACACACACACACACACACACACACACACACACACACACACACACACACACACACACATACACACTCGCAGGCATGTATAGTGGAATGCTACTTGTGAAGAAGCAAGAGAAAAAAAGATGCAGGCCTATAAAATATATTTAAAAAATAAGAAAGATCCTGACAAAATTGCTGAAAAGAACAGAGCAAAAAATCATAGTAACAGAGTAATCGAAAAGGTCAAGGAGCAATATTGGTCAAATTTCTGTGAAAGTGAAGTACATGACCACAAAGATCTTCAGAAAACATGGAAAAAATTGAAAGACATAAAAAATGGAATCAGTCTTCCTGAATATCCCATAACATTAGAAAATAATGAGTTTCCATCAAAATTTGAAAAGGCTGAAGCATTTGCAAATAGTTTTGCAAAAAATAGCAACAGGGAGGGCCTGACAGAAAAAACAAAGGATATTCAGAGAGAAAAATGGAGGATAAGGAAACGCATGAAAAAAGTCCCATTAACAGTCACTACACAAACGCTCCCCTTACATTTCAAGAAGTAAAGGATGCGATTTTCTCTATTGGTTCGAAAAGAAAATCAGTGGGACCAGATGCGATTTCCAATGAAATGATAAAGCATTTGCCAGTTAATTTCACAATGTTTCTGAACGTATTTTTTCAAAAATGTTGGTCTGAAGGGCTTCAACCATCTTTGTGGAAAAAATCGATTGTAACCCCTATCCCTAAAGAGGGCAAGTCAAAAACAGACAAGAACAACTACAGGCCAATTGCTCTCACTTCACACGTGGGAAAACTTATGGAAAAGATTATTCTAAAAAGACTTGAACATTATTGTGAAAAAAATGTATAATACCAATACAACAGGCTGGCTTTAGAAAGGGTAGATCTACAGTTGACCATCTTGTAAAAATTACAACACAGGTAAAACATCAATTCACACGTAGGAAAAATGTACTTGCACGTTTTTTGATATTAGGAAGGTATATGACCAAGTCTGGCACTCAAAACTTCTGAACAAATTGAAGTTAGTAGGTCTCTCGGGGTGTATGTACAATTTACTTAAAACCTTTTTAAGTGATAGAACAATACAGACGAAGGTAGGAAATGTATATTCTAATGAAAGACATATCCAGATGGGAATCTGGCAAGGAGCTGTGATAGCTCCTATCATGTTTAATATTTTGATCCATGATCTTCCTAAATCATTATCAAAAAATGTTGAACTAGTACAATATGCGGATGATATCTGTATTTGGATGAAAGTTACTTTAAAACGTCACAACCAGTTAGATAAATCAACTATATCAAAAAGATATATCAAAATGAACTAGATAAAATTAGTAGGTACATGACTGAAAATGGATTGGCCCTTTCAGCTGGAAAATCGCATATGGTTCTGTTCAATACTGGTTATTATCCTAATCCTCTGCCTTCATTTCAAATAGATGGATTGTGCCTTGAATATAAAAAAGTCGTACAATTTTTAGGAGTAAATTTAACTTCTAAATTGAGCTGGAATTATCACATACAAACTATTCTAACAAAAGCTCAGAAAACTTTAATTTTTTTTTTGAAAATGGTGAGTCAACAGTCATGGGGTAAAGACAGTAAAGTATTAACACATTTAGCTACTGCGCTTGTACGATCAAAATTATCCTATGCCCAGGAGACATTTTTTTTTTTCAGCCCCAAAATGTTTAATTTAAAAAGTTGCAGAGTATCGATAGTAAAGCTTACAAGATAGCTCTTGGTGTCCCGGTTCATACATCAACTTTAAGAACTTATATGGAGATCGGAATATTGCCTTTTGAAGAAAATATGAAACTTGCATGTGCAAAATATATTTAAGAAGTCATACACTACAAAATCTTAATACCAGTGAAACTGAATTAAAATCAGAAATGAATTTTCCTAAACGGGCACACAAAAAAAATCGATTCTCTAAAATCGATAGCCTCATACACCTCTGACTTATTTACCAAAAGCTGGCACTGCATCTGAAAACGTAGCTCCTCGGGCGTCTTTTAGCACTATCCCGGAATGGGAACTTAGTAGAGCAAATTATGACATAGACTATACAAGTTTTTAAAAAAAGTGATGGACCCTTGCTGCCAACGTATGTTTAAGTCACATATAAATGAAACTTATATAAATCATCTTAAAATTTATACAGATGGTTCTGTACTAGACAATCATTTGTCTGGTTCAGCATTCATAATTCCATCCTTAAAAATAGAGAAAGGTTACCACCTAGGTAAGAATATTTCCATATTTACTGCGGAACTTGTTGCCATTATTATGGCATTAAACTTTCTTCTTGATTTTCAGTTTCCTGCATTTCAAATACTACTTTGCGTTGATTCAAAATCAGTCCTACAAGCTCTAAAATTGTCGAATACAAGTGTGAGAGCAGAACTCATATTAGAAGTCTACCACTTAATTTTTTTTTTTTTTGCATTTACGTGGTTCCTACGTCGATTTTTGTTGGGTTCCATCACACTGTGGATTATCTGCGAATGAAAGGGTAGACCAATTAGCCAAAAAGGCTGCTATCACTGAGACCGATTTAACAAAGGTATGCATTCCTTTATCCTTACATGAGAGTTATAGTCTTTTAAAAGACGTATCCTGGAACTCTATTTCAAATAAACGAAATGGCACCAGAAACAAAAGGGGATATTATTTAACAACATATCAGACAATAAAACAGGTATCAAGAATCTCTACCAATGGCGGATTTTAAAAAAGTTTGATTTTTAGATTGAGGCTTGATGCCTTAAAACCAAATTCTGTAAACACGTGACTTGTATTTGTGGCCAGCAAATCACTCCGTTCCATCTACTTTTTTGTGCGATAGAATGAAACCCTACTTACCTGCTTGGTTGTTGAACACTGAACCGTCGATATCAGCCTTTGAAGACGTCATCTCCAACGAATCAAACATTTTGGGAAGTTGTTTCAAGGACTGATTAAGAGCCCAATTGGACATTTACTTTAACGTCTATGTTATTTTCCCCATCTTGGTGGTAGTTGCTTATTTAGTGTTTCTTTTGAAGTTTTGAATTCAGTTATGTGGAGGGATTTTTTTTTTTTTTTTTTTTTTTTTTTGGGGGGGGGGTTGTTTGCTTGTTTGTTTGTTTGTTTGTTTTAATTATTATTTATTTTATCTAGGCCTAATTGCATTATACATACCTACGTACGCCAAATTCAACACCAACCAACCATCGCATGCATACACCCCAAAAACACCACATACACACACACTTACATACTGTCTAAGATCACTGTTAGGTGGATAGACGTTAAATTAAAGAACGAACGACACACACACACACACACACACACACACACACACACACACACACACACACACACACACATGTATATATAGCAATTAACAATCAACGGTCTAAAAACAACCAACACGCAATTAAACACAGGTGATGATCAGGCCTGAACAACCTATATGATAACATCACAAACAAAAGCAATAGTCCCCCAAAGGGAAGGAAACAGCATGCAAAATCACAATTCCAATCTTCACAATTGAAATATTCGGCCATCTCGCCTTTTTTAAGAGAAGATAGAAAAAAAAATACAGCTACATAATATCCATCCTTGACAACTGAAAGTTTTCAAAGATGGAAATTACGTAGTTTTATTGTTTTTGTTTTGTTTTTTTTCTCTTGTCTTGAAAAAGACCACGTGGCCGAAAATTTGAAATATGAAGAGTGGAATTGCGAATTTGTATATTATAATAATTTGCCACAGAATTTAAAGATTAAAAAACAAACAAACAAACAAAGACAAAAATGTTCTCCGCATGCAAAGCTACTGTGTAGAATCTGAAATTCTGGACTGGCCCAAGACGTAAAAACAGCACAAACCATTATGTCATTCTGCGACTTACATTTTCATGACGTCATTTCAGTATTTTCCAAATCTTCCAAGTGTGCCGGACTTTGATGCTGTCACTTCGCCATTTGAATAGGAAATTTCTTAATCGAATGAGCATTATCTTCCCTCCATAGTAAGTGTTACTTTTTTTAATCGAGAAAATTTGCAGTGTACCTAAATGACTCGGGAATCATGAACTCATTGAGATTTCAAGGCAGTAGAGCAGGACCGACGGTTGAGACCTACATTTGTTGTGTCCTGCTAGATCTAGTGCTCCGCATTCTCGATCAAAACCATACCAAGTCAAGAGACGGCATAGCATACCGTTCTGCTTTTTCTTTCAAGTGTTAGGCTACACTGATTATGAGTTTGTAGTAATTGTACTAGCATCCAAAGTCAGTAAAGGAAATCAAAGAAGTTGAACGTGTAAGATGAACATTTCTGTATCTCGATATGAACATGTTCAGCATGTATGCTTTTAAGCAATATCAAGCACTACTTAGACCTCATGTGGAATATGGAAATGTATGGCATCTTTACATGAAAGGACAGCTTGTTGTTTTTGAAAAGATTCAATGAAGAGCCACGAGACTGTTTAACAAATGCAACGGAATCATGAATTATGACGAAAGACATCAGTCCATTAGGTCCAACCACACTCATTAAAAACAGAGAAATTAGGAGCCTCGCTTGCTAGCTGAGTAATACAGATAAAGAATATGCTTCCCGTTCAGCTGAAATATGCACACAATACTTATACATTGAAAAAAAAAAAATATTCAGGACAGTGACCCAAAATATCAATAGTTGTTTGTTTTCTTTTAATTTGATATTTAGCACAAATTACTCTGCGCAGCTGCAGTCTCACAGACATATGCGTGAGCAATATTAAAGGACTCTGAACAGGTAGCGAAGAGTAGGGTTGAGTAGCTAGTCACCCTTCAGCCACTACTACTACTACTATTGCTACTATTACTACTACTACTACTACTACTACTACTACTACTACTACTACCAAGACTGCTACTACTACAACTACTTCTACTTCCACTATACTACTACTGCTGGTACTGCTGCTACTGCAGTTAATACTACTACTTTACTGAGGGTGCATAGCGCATGTTTTTTTTTTTTGCTTTTGTTATTGTCCACTATAAAAAATTTCGGTTTTACCCTCGGTCAGTAGCATAAACCTTCCGAGCAGTTTCTCAACCACAAGTACATTGTTTCTACGTTACATAGCACTGTCGTTCATTTTCATTTACTTTTAACTGGAGAATTCTGGTGTTCTAATGTTTGTATAGAAAGATCTTTGGAGTCACGATTGCTGGACCGCTTGACGTCGTTACTCTTTCTGTACTTACTATAGGCACAGTTGAATATGCTGGCTTCGTGCAACAAATCAAGGGATGTAGGCCAAAGCATTAAAATCATAGGTACTATTGTTTGGCAGGATTTCATTTTGTTCCGCCTCCTTCGTTCCTCTGTTCTACCCCCCCCCCCCCCCCCCCCCCCCCCCCCCCAGTTAAAACACATACACCTATCCGTTGTATACGACAGTTTCTTTCTACTCCTCCTCCCTCCCCACCATCCACTCTCCCTTTGTCTCATCTTCCCCCTATCCACCCCCTTTTTCGTGTTATATCCATGCATGTTCTCCAGCGTTCATCATGCGTTGCAAAAATTTACGACAGTTCGTTTTCTGTGCTGGATAGAACTTAAAAAAAAAAAAAAAAAAGTTTGTTGAAAGGGTGTAGGGTGAAGGGTTGCGGAGGAGGAGGCTTGACATGTCGATATCTGTTTCTAAATTAGTGTTATGGATTTTCCGTATAATAGTGAATTTCAGTTTATGTACTTGTCTACACCGAACTCGTATCCACCCAAAAAAAAAAAAAAAAAAAAGGGGGGGGGGGGGGGGGGGGGGGGGGGGGGGGGGGGGGTAAAGGCTATATTCGAGGAGAGAGATGATTTGATTTTTTTTTTTCATCGACCTACTGCAGAATAAACTTGGCAATGTAGCAAAATGTTTCAACACTCGACACACAACTTTTCTCCGAGAAAAGAGGGGTGTTTGATTGTGTTGTTCTCCTCCATTGACCTGAACCGCTTTCTGTCTTCCATTATGTATTTATGTATGTATGTATATGTCTGCATATGTATGTATATATATATATATATATATATATATATATATATATGTGTGTGTGTGTGTGTGTGTGTGTGTGTGTGTGTGTGTGTGTGTGTGTGTGTGAAGAAAGAGAGAGAGAGCGAATCTCTATATCTGCCCTCTCTCTTTTTCTCTCTCTGTCTGTCTCTTTCTCTCTCTTCATACATATACATTCATAGACACATATGTAGTATATGTATGTTATTTGTGACACCAAGTCTGTTTAATAGAAATGGCAAGAACGATCAATTATTTATATATAAATGTGATATTGTATGTTTTCTTTTTATGAAGATCGCAATTTCATAGAAAAATGTCAGTTTCATTAAATGTTAAATACTGCTGATAATAATGTACACAGATACAGGACTATCACAATTGATTGACATATTCACGCAGGGGGTGTCTATAACGATTTTAACCATTTTTTTGTCTGCCACATTGATGCTTGTATTTTGCTGAGAAGACAGCAACGTTAAGATTCACCACAGGTGAGCGCGCGCGCGCACGCACGCACGCACGCACGCACACGCACACGCACGCACGCACGCACGCACACACACACACACACACACACACACACACACACACACACATGCACGCGCAGGTGCAAACGACTGTACAGATGGACACTTGACACTATGATTGCCCAGGCGTACGGGCACAAGTAAACAATACATTTTTTAATGGTAGTTCTTGTGTTATATTGAATGGGAGTTAAGTAGATTGGTTCGCTATACAAAGGAGAGTAAGACACAGTGGAATCCATGCTCGCTATAATTATATTCATCACATTTGTGCAGAAAATGTATACCTTCTGATGAGAAATTAGGAAAACATTAAGGGTATATAATCAACGAAAGCTCTCACACCCTGTTGTTACTATTTTCTGAAGATACCGCTGTCTGGGAGGATTTTTGAAATCTTTTGAAGAACACAAACACGTTTTGGACAGTTTCTCCTCAGTATTAGGATTGGACACCTCTCTAAGCAAAGCACATGTAATGTGGACTGGCACACAATAATAAAATGAACCGCAGATATCCAGTTTGCTTGGAATTCAGTTCTTTTTTTAGTTTTAGGTTTTTCTTTAGAGTATGTCATTAAGTAGACGAAATCTAATGCTTCACTACAACATGGGTAAGAAGGCAGCTTTTAAGAAAGTACAATATTTTAGCTTTTTGAAAATCTTTAAAAAATTACAGTGAAAAAAAAAAACCAACAAAGGTGTAATAATGTCCAAACTTGTAAATTAAGACAAGCCTCCCCAAATGTCAAAGTCATTCTTTAAGGAAATTGAAAAGCAATTTTTTTTTCAGGAAGGGGAAGGGAGGGGGTAACAAAACTGTAAACTAAATATATATAGCCAGCAGTCCTCATAGAAAGGTGGCTTTCGATGCTTTACAGACATGCTTTAAAAAAAAAAAATTCCTTTTCGATAGCATGCTTAAGACCAACCTGTGGGTCTGATTTGTTGCTGTCGAATGTAATGCTGCCTACAGAGCCAGAGCCAGAAACACACCAGCTGAACGTAAGTAGAGCTAGAGGAAAGTAACTATGTTAACGATATCTCGATTGGATACTTTGGACGCAAGACTGCAGTGTGCTCACGACAGTTTTACCCCCCCCCCCCCCCCCCCCCCCCACACACACACACACACACACCTCATCTGTTCATAGCTTTTAAATGCGGCAGAGAGGAAAAAGAACTACGTACCTGAACTATGAAATCCGCTCGCGCGCGCGCGCGTGTGTGTGTGTGTGTGTGTGTGTGTGTGTGTGTGTGTGTGTGTGTTTGCAGACAAAATATTTTAGATGTTAAATACTTTGCAGAGATGGACTGGCTGAGCAAAACGATCGTCATCTTTTTGTTGGGCATTCATACTCTAAGACAGAACCAATTATTGGGAGTCCAAGGGTACTTCATCATTCCTGGACTACCAAAGAAACAATTCGTCCGGCTGGCTGACATCAATATTGGTGCTCTGATGAGCATGTCGACTCAAGGCAACACAACCCTCTGCACTGACGAGCTCGACTTTTCAAGACTTCAGCGATTCCCAGAAGTAAGCATACTCAGAAAGTCTGTTAGCAGAAAAGCTCGACTTTAAAAAAAAATTATTTATTTATATATATTTTTTTTTTTAGAGATTCCCAGGGTACGTATGTTCAAAAGACTATACAGTGATAAACTCAACTTATGAAGATTTTAGAGGTTCACAGTGAAACGTTCTTTCAAAAACATATGCCACAATAAGCTTAATCATTCCCTGATTTATGGGGACAGATATTTCAAAATATAACCATTCTTTAAAGGCGCTAGGCCTGTGTTCATGATAAGCTTGACAAGTCAAGAATCCCAGAAAGTAAGTACGCTATCAGTAATCGAAGGAAGATTCGAAAGGCTGTGTTGAGTATGAAATGTGATTCTGTTTTTGTTGTTGTTGCTGCTGCTGCTGTTGTTCTTAAGTGAATAAGTATTTCTATTTTAGTAACTGATGCTAATTTTCCTTAAGATGAGCTTATTTTTTACAGCGCACTTGTTGGACAATTACAGTCCTGACATCTTTGCGGGTTTTTGCGTTTGCAGTAGGTCTGCTGGACAGAGAACATCCATTCCCACGCCAGTTCACGATAAGCTTGATTATCTAAGATTCCAAGAAGTATGCGCATCGAAGGCAAGATATGGAGAGTATATAGAAAAGGATATAATATGATTCTGTTTGTTTGTTCTAAGACTTGTATTTTTATTTGTGAGTTAATGATGGTGTGAGCTTCTGGTAAGCTTATTGCATGAAATGTGACGATTTTTTTTTTTGTTTTTTAGTTCCAAAACTAATATTTCTTATTCTGTGAATTAAAGATGGCGAGGGCTTAAGATGAGCTTATCCATGCTACACGCTGGGTGAAACAAAAACATTCTCCCGATATCCTTACAGGTGTTGGCCTTTGCAGTAAATCTGGTCAATAAACAGCATCCACTCCCACGCAATCTGAGCTTAGGATTTGCCCTGCTGGACGACTGTGAGCTGGAACGTGTAGCAGCCGTTCAGTCCCTGTCCTTCACACATGGCAGAGCTTGTAAAGGTACTACTCCAGTTCTCTTAATTGTTTCACGTGTTTTTGTTGTTGTTGTTGTTGTTGTTTTAATTTTTTTGTTTGTTTGTTTCTTTGTTGCTGTTTTTTCTCTCCCTCTGGTTATTTTGTTCAGATCAGGCTACAGCAATACTTATTGTCTCTGTCAGATAAAAACACTTTAGAGCAGTCTCAATGAAAATCTAGTTCAGAGATATTTCGGGCAACATGATTTTTTTTTTTTTTTTTTTTTTTTTTTTTTTGCTGTCCCAACCTCTGCGCCACCTCAGAGGCAGTGCACCCACGCCGCTCATTCCGACCCCTGTCCACTTCCACAGCCACGCCCGGTCGGCCCCGCCGCAGCCCCAGCACCGGCAAGCCACAGGGAGCAGTCAGTGTCAAGTCGTCAAGAGGCAACCCACCGGAGAAGACACTGCACTGCTGCCGAGTCACTTCAGTGGTGTTCAGTGGCGCCTGTTCTGATCTAACATACGCAGGACACCACCTACTAAGCCCCCTACTGACGACAATAATTGCTTAGTCGCGGAGCCGGCGTGAGTGAGCTCTCCCTCCGGAGGGCGCCACCACGTCCGTCCAACGACAGCCCCCATGGACTCGCCGATACCGGTGACCCCGACGGAACCAAACCAAGGCCACAGACGTGGAGAGGACATCGAAACTGAGGTCACCATGAGAGCAGGGCATGAAGGGCCACAGAATTTGAGACTTTTTTTTTTTAATGCTGATCGATGAGAATGAGGATGATTAAGATGATGCTACGGATTTCCATTTCGGTCTGAGACTACATGACAGGGCTGTACTCTACGCTTCCTTTCATAATATATCCCAGCGTCAACCAGGCCCGAGAGATACAGACACCTGCAGTGTTGGTCAGGAAATTTGAGCAACACTCTCAGAAACGCATCCATTTAGTGGATGAAACTCGGCTGTGTGGTCCCAGTCTTCCCAACTGAGTCCGCAGCAAACTCAACTCTGGGTAGGAGCCGGTCGGGGCAGAAAAACCCACATGACTTCTGATGGGATTCGAACCCACGACCTCCCAGCCGGGAGTCCGCGACGCTAACCACTTCGCCACGGCGGCTGTTTTAATTTTTTGTTTGTTTGTTTCTTTGTTGCTGTTTTTTCTCTCCCTCTGGTTATTTTGTTTAGATCAGGCTACAGCAATACTTATTGTCTCTGTCAGATAAAAACACTTTAGAGCAGTCTCAATGAAAATCTAGTTCAGAGATATTTTTTTGTCTGTATTAGGTTTTTTTTTCTTTTAAAGGAAAACAGGTGTGTGTGTGTGTGTGTGTGTGTGTGTGTGTGTGTGTGTGTGTGTGTGTGTGTGTGTGTGTTCATTATTTCCACAAAGTGACTGTGGGAAGGGGAAAGCTGTGTATGGTCCTTTTGTGGTCGGCTAGTCTATGAACAACACGAATTAAAGTCATCGTCTCTGTAAAGGTCGCAATAAGCACTTTTTAACGACGGCCATTGCAGTTCTCTGCTTTTCAGTGGCAACTGACAAGTCTTCGGAACTTTCAGAATTCATGTCACTTGACTGATCAACTCATTTGGTTGGCGTCCTACTAGTCACGTCATATGCATTATCATCAACAATTTTCGAACGGGTGTTTATTGATTGATTGCTTGTTTATTTACTTATCTATTTATTTGTCCATGTACAATGCTGTCAGCGACAATAACATTAAACACTTGTATAAAAATGTCCAATACAAACTCACCTGAATAATATGATGACACTTAGATAAAGCGCAGTGTTGATGCATATACTGATGTCAGTAAAATTTGTAATACGACACTAGTGCGGTGGGCGTATGTAGACCTAAGTATGTAGACCTAAATGTTCACGGTTTTCTTTTTTTATTCTATACAAGGAAAACATTCCTCCCATATACTGCACATTTCATCCCCATCCGTTGACGTTTGTAAGCGAACTTTTCTAAAAAAAAAAAATGTTTTGTAAAGTCTTGAGGTAAAGATAACTATTTGTCCATTTAAAGTATGAAATTTGATGCATAGCTGCGATTGTGCCACCAGTGCCAATAATGTAATCCCCAAATTAAAGAAGTATCTTCCACAGAGTGAAAGCTTGATTTTAAGCATATAGAAATTCCGTTCAAACCCCACATTGACACGATAAATTGCAGCAGCACATCAAGAGTGAACCTTCATCCAACGATTTGGACACCGTATGTCTGAAAATCGTAATCCGTCTCTGGATTACTCAAGGCTCTTCTCTAACCTGTTTTGTACAGTGTTTACACTAAAGGCCTTGTAGATCCCAATAGCAAAGGCACTGGTAAGGCAAGCAGTGTTAAAGCAAGCAGCTGAAGGTCTGATCTATAAAACGTCAAGTATGCTCAAGACAGAAGGAAAACAGTCCAGCAGCAATTGAGATGTATTGGAAATGGAGTCAAAGAACTACATCGTCTAACAGCCCCATTAAGGCACAGACACTGGTCTGCACTCTCAACAACAAGACATCAGGAAAAGTACTTATACCAGTGTCCTACAATAGTACACAAACCGAATCAGCTGGCAAGTTCCGTTTTGTTTTTTTGGTGGGGGGGGGTCGGGGGGGGGGGGGGGAGGGGGGGGGGGGGGGGGGGGGGTGGTGGGGGGGGGGGTGGGGGGGGGGGTGGGGGGGGGGGGGTGGAGGGGGGGGGGGGGGGGGGGGGGGTGTGTGGGGGGGGGGGGGGGGGGGGGTGGGGGGGGTGGGGGGGGGGGGGGGGGTGTGGGGGGGGGGGGGTGGGGGGGGGGGGGAGGTGATGGGGGGGGGGGGGGTGGGGGGGGGTGGGGGGGGGGTGGGGGGGGGGGGGGTGGGGTGGGGGGGGGGGGGTGGGGGGGGGGGGGGAGTGGGGGGGGGGGGGGTGGGGGGGGGGGGGGGTGGGGTGGGTTGGGGGGGGGGGGGGGGTGGGGGGGGGGGGGGGGGTTGGGGGGTGGGGGGGGGGGTGTGGGTGGGGGGGGGGTGGGGGGGGGTGGGGGGGGGGGGGTTGGGGGGGTGGGGGGGGGTGGGTGGGGGCTGGGGGGGGTGCCTTTGAATGCTAGATGATTGAAAGCCTTTAAAAGACGTTTTCCTAAATACTGCATCACTTAGGTGATTGAATTTATCTTATCTCTCATTTTTCAAACCCGTTGACTGCCAGAGAATATTACTAAGGCTTTTCTAGTGCCAGGGAATCTACTGATTTGGGGGTAATAATTAACAAAAAATTCTAGCTCAGAAACTATAAAAGACACACACACACACACACACACACACACACACACATATATATATATATATATATATATATATATATATATATATATATATATATATATATATATATTTAGGCATTTAGATGAAAGGCTATTTTTCGGGTGAAAAGGGGTGAATATACAATCTTGAACCATTGTGGCAAGTTGTTTGGATCCAAGACTCACGTGCAGTGAAAAAATTGTGTGAGCAGCACATCATTCCCGGCACTGGAGGGTCAACAAAAATGGCAAACTAGGTTGCTGCATGTGAGGCACGTGCACACCATGCAGAGCAAAGTTAACCAGCGACAAGTACGCAGGCATGCAGCCTTTGTGAAGCCGCGCTACAAGGTTCAGGTAACGACTTGCCGTTTGAGCGCTACAGAGATGCCAAGACTACGATCAGAGGAACGCAATCGTGCCCTTGGCCATCTGGAGGCTGGTGTGGATGCCAGGCAGGTCGCCAACATCTTTAACGTCCACATCTCAACCATCTATCGTCTGCAGCACCGCATGCGAGTCACTGGTACCACTGATGATCGTCCCCGGCCAGGCCGTCCTCGGATTACCACACCATGAGAGGATCGCCATCTTGTTCGAGCCCATCTGCGGGACAGGCGGCAAACAGCCGTCCACACTGCTCGACAGGTGCCTGGGAATCTCCAGCAACGAATCAGCCTCAACACTGTGCGACGGCGTCTTCAGGAGAACGGGCTGGCATGTAGGCGTCCTCACAGAGGTCCGGTACTGACACCAAGACACCGGCAGGACAGGCTGCAGTGGGCACAAGCCCGAATCAACTGGCGCAGGCAGCAATGGGGACGCATACTGTTCTCAGATGAGAGTCGTTTTTGTATTGACATGGCTGACGGTCGTGTCAGAATATGGCGTTGACCTGGTGAACGCTATGCTGACTCCTGTGTGGTAGAGCGGAACCCCTGGGGAGGCCCGAACGTTATGATATGGGGTGCAATTGGCATTAACCACGCCATAGGACCAGTCATCTTTCAGAACATTGGTCCTGGTCGCGGACAGGGTGTCGATGCACAGCGCTACATCAACCAGGTGCTCAGACCCCATATCGTTTTTTTTTTTTTGCGCAACACCCCAACTGGACATTCCAACAGGACAATGCAAGACACACACACCGCCAGGGCCACCCAGCAATTTCTTCAGCATAACAACGTCAATGTGCAGCATAGCAATTTCTTTCAGCACAACAACGTCAATGTGCTGCCTGGGCCAGCCCTCAGTCTCGATTTAAACCCAACAGAACATTTTTGGGATGAACTTGGCAGACGGTTGGACCTCCTGCGTCCACGACCAGCAACAGCGGCTCAACTTCACCAGGCCATCATCCATGTGTGGGTTGGTGTGCCAAGGGGACGCATCAACCACCTGGTCCACTCAGTGAGCCGCAGGTGTCAAGCAGTTGTCAACGCAAATGGTGGCCACACACGGTATTAGGACTTCAAGCTGATTTGTCACGTGACCTTGGATTTTCCACACAAAGACATATTGCTGATGACATTTTAACACAGTACCGGTGTAATGAATCAAATTACGTTGAAATTCTCGCTTCCACTCTGTACAATTGTGACCAATGAAATTCACCCCCAGCCTTCAGCTTGTTTTTGTTTTCCGCGTTTTTTTTTTCTTTTGTTTTTTTTCATGTCAGTCGGTATATGTATTTACCACAATAGTTTCACATCCAAAAATGAACACAAAGCAAACAGGTTGAAAATAAAGTTGGTATTGTCACACTACACCTGTACATTAAAGTAAAACAGTTCAGAAGTCTATCAAGACAATCACACTTCATGCAGACAGGTCAGTCCATGACCCCCCCCCCCCCCCCCCCCCCCCTTCCCTCTCCCACAACGCTCCCTTGCTGGACTTCAACCCTCTCTTTCACTCCTCCCCTTTCCCCTACCTTTCCCCCTGCCCCGTGTCACGCTGCGAGCAGGCCGCGCTCCCCTCTCGCGCTGACTTTCACGTCACTGCCCACTGGCACACAGCGCAGTGTACACACTAGGCTAGCTCGTTCGACGCTGGTAAACTAGTCAGCTCAACGCACTCTGAGATCGCACAGCCCGACTCAATAACTGACGAATATGGTCGGCAATTCCATCACTATCATCATCCTCACCTTCATGCTCGAGTGAGTCGTTGAATAAAAGATTATTATCTTTGTCAAAAATGATTAGCAGAGACCGCTCAGCTGTGTAAGTATGTTGATTTGGTCGCTACGCTTGTCGAAGGTTGCGCCGCCATCTTTGCAAGCAAGACAAAGCGCTGGCCGGTCGTCCAGTCAGTGATGAGAATAAATGGTCTTTCCCATCACGTGTGTGGTCATTTGGATATCATTTTATATATAAGGGTTACTACGCTTACTACGCACACACTGTTTGAGTTCGTTTGATAGAAATAGTAACGAATGAAAATTCAAGAAAAATGCATGACGTCAGTGGACGCCCCTAGGCACTAGGAAAAGCATTTTTACTGCGCTGTCAGCTGACGGCTTGTAGGCACTCTACGGGAAGTAAAATTGCTTTTTCCTTTTCATTTTATGTTTTGAAATTCTTACATTTATCCGCAATACAATATGACTTCTCACGGGGTACACATAATCAATAGAGAATATTCACGTCCTCATAACAAACATTTTCATATTCCAAAAGCCAAGCCTGTTAGATACAACTCCATCGTCACTGATTTTTTTCAGTTCTGTATAGAACATGAACATCCTCATAACAAACATATCCATATTCCCAAAACAGAGTCGGTCAAATATAGCTCAATCATAACCGATTTTTTTTCAGTGCGGTGTATGTGATGTGTTCTCAGCACCAGATATGCCACTCCCTTTAGCGCAAGATGCTGGTGGGGGGGGGGGGGGGGGGGGGGGGGGGGGGGCAGCTGAATATGGACTCTGACGGCTGTACCGTGTAATGCCCAAATGCAGCTGTTTCCGCTCATCATCTCTGTGTTTGGCCTGACTCTCTTCTTTTAGCAACGACGATCAGTCGAGTCTATGACTCGTGAAAAGTAGGGTTCAGAATTGATGTCGAAATCCTTTCAATTTAACCAAAATGTGAAAACGTTTGAGTCACAAAGATGCACTGTTTCTTTTTTTTTTTTCGAAAGAGCAAAACTGGATGTTGGTGTGATTTTCGTATGATGGTTGTAGAAGCGTGAGGGATAATACGCAGGCGACCAGACAAAGATGGTTAATGCAAGTGTGTAGCAGTCTCACGTCTGACACTGGTAATTAGTTATTCTTGTATCTGATCAACGCGAGCCACAGTCCTTCGAGTTATTCCCTTTGGAACTGTACTAACTAATGAGGTGCATGACGTGAAGATGTGCTCGTCTGGGTTGGATTGACGTTGAATTGATCAGAATGAAGGTCTCCCAATAATTGAATAACCGGATTTTGCCGATGTTGCCGATATGTTTAGTCCATCATTTGTTCAGAATTGTTGAACAGGCGGAACATAGAGAATAAGGCAGAAAAAATTATCACAAGTTTGTTTACAACAACAGATATGTCTCGTACGTATGCAACTTACAATGAAATAATGCCACAGTACACTGTACCATTAACGACCATTTACAGGAAACTGTCTCTGGCTGATGACTTGTTTCTCACTTCGTTTCCACGTTTGTTTATCATATCACCTGTGTGTATGCAAACCCATGACAGATTATTTGCCGCGTCCTTTCCTCCATTTTTAACCTCATCCCCCATTGTATCTGCCCGTTCATTCAGTCCTCCACCTCCAGCCCTCCTGTTTCCTTTATTTTCTGTCTTACCCCCCACCCCCCTTTTACTATTCTACACGCACGCACGCGCAGATGCACACACAGAGACACCGACATACACAGGATCTATCTCTCTCTCTTCCCCCCCCCCCCCCCCCCCCCCCCCCCACGCTCACACACACACACACACACACACACACACACACACACACACACACACACACACACGCGCGCGCGCGCGCGCTAGAGCCAGCTTACTTCTAACCGTCCTCACATGCACACCCTCCTCAACCCCCCCGCAACCCCCCCCCCCCCCCCCCCCCCCTCCGCCCCTCCTCCCCTTTCACTCTCCTTTTGAAATGTCCACACTGTTCCACTTCTTTTTCATAGATTGTCATTTTCATGCTGGATGTGATCTGGGGAGTATGTGTGTGTGTGTGTGTGTGTGTGTGTGTGTGTGTGTGTGTGTGTGTGCTTTCTTACACATGCCTATCTTGCCTGTAACATATGAGAAACATGTATTTGTGGAACATTTACTCGTCGACTACTTAGCAGAGCAGAGCAGTGTCTTTTCTAGCGGGTTTGCCGTATGTCGACTTGACATTGACGACTCCCTGTGAATTTTCAGTGTCGGGGTGGCGGCGGGACAAACCAGAATATGACTGGACGGCAACCGAAATGAGCGAGTGTGCAATATCACTGAGGTGTCACAGAAGATGAGAAAATGGAAAACCTCTGAGAATGGTTTTAACTCTGAAGACTTTCCGCTGTCACGCACCGCCAGGAAGGTTCTTTCGTGACCTTCTAATAAATTCACAGAAAATTAAAGTTACTCGTGGGTAGAAAAGATTATGACTGAGACTTGGATATTGGCATGAACTTTGGTGCATGAACGATGAAGCACTCCGACTGATATTTTTATCTCTTTCTGTGTGTTTCCCACGACTTGAGTCCATTAGAGTCGTCAAAAAACCAATCGCTCCAACCCCCCTTCGACGTAGTGGCGGTACTGGGGTGCTATACCAGCTCACAGTCCGTAATAGCATCTCACGTGCTAGCACGGCCAAACATTCCACTGATCAGCGCCTATTCCACTAGTAAAGAGCTCAGCAACAAACAAGCCTTCCCCTACTTCTTGAGTGTGCTCCCCGCGGACAGGTTGGTCTTACATGTCTGCAATACCTAGTCTACTTTCCGTTGGACCACCTGCACGCACACTCGCACACATGCTGCTGCTGCTGCTGCTGCTGTTGATGATGATGATGATTATGATGATGCAAATGAATATGATGATGATGATGACAGTGATGATGATGATGGTGATAATGGTGATGGCGGTGGTGATGATGATTATGATGAATATTATGATGATGATGAATATGATGATGATAATGATGATGATGATGATGATGATGATGATGATGATGATGATGATGATGATGATGATGGTGGTGGTGATGTGATGATGATGATGATGATGATGATGATGATGATGATGATGACAGGATGTTTTCAAAGCATGTCATAGCATGCGAGGACACATCAAACAGCTCTGTAATTACGAACATGGTACTTCAGCAATTAAAAAAATGAAAGAGAGAAGACCCGGCAGATTGGCGTGCACATCTCCTGATCCCATCTCACCTCTCCCCTTTTCCCTTCCTCCGACCCTCAAACATGCAAACACGCGAATACGCGCACGTATCTATCAACGCTTTCCCCCATCGCCCTTAAGCATTTCAGTCACCTAATAAAAAAAAAAAAGAAAAAAGAAGAGAAAAGAAACACACACACACACACACACACACACACACACACACACACATATATATATATATATATATATATATATATATATATATATATATATAACTACCTTACCTGCTGGCACTCAGGGAGGATGTCATGTGCTGACGAAGGCAAATAAAGCCGAAATATATATATACATACATATATATATATACATACATACATACATATATATCGTGGTAGACTATCAATTTCGATAATGTCACTGTGCAGATGACCTTCTCCCATGGGCACGAGTGTGGCTGGAGAGACCGATTCTCGAGGCACACACCCGTGGGCAGTAGGGGCAATTGAACGTGGCTAATGTGGGAAGGGAGGACACCGAGGCCTAATGTGTTTTTCTCTTGCGGTAGTCATGTGGTTGCGGCGGTTGTCTTCAATTCTTCCTGGGCCTTCCTGGTTAGACTTCGCCATACTGCTCTGTCTTGGGCACAAACCCTCTAGGTCTTTTGCAGGCGTGTAGCTGTGCTTCAGATTGTCTTTTACACAGTCTTTGAAGCGCTTTCTGGGGCGGCCTCTGGGGTCTCTGGCCCTGCCTCAGTTCTCCGTAGAGCAACTGCCGAGGCAGTCTGTGAGGCTCCATACGGATGACATGTCCAGTCCAGCGAAGCTGGGCCTTCATTATCATGGCTTCGATGCTGAGCAGACCGGCTCTGTCCAGGACTTCGAGTTTGGTCACTCGGTCTTGCCACTTGATGCCCCTTTTTCGGTGTGTTTCATGAATGGTTGGAGCTGTTACAACAGCTTTGTAGACCTTTCTTTGTCGAGCTTGATGCTTTTGTGGGTCACAGCTTTCGTAATTAAGGGCCCAGACCGATCCTGAGAGATTTTCTGTCAACAGCCGGAAGGGAGGACCCAAGGTAGAGAGTTTTCGAAACTAGTGTCCAGCTTGTTTTCAATTCTTCCTGGGCCTTCCTGGTTGCAACTGTTTCCAGACTTCAAGTGGTCACAATCTTGAGAGTAGGGGTCCAAAGGTATCTGAGATTTGTCTTTTTTACACAAGTCTTTGAGAGGGCCTCTTGGCTGGGTGAAAAGTCCTCCTTTGAGTGGGTCAGACACATGAACTAGTGAGAACAACAGCTTTGTAGACCTTGATCTTTGTGTCGAGCTTGATGCTTTTGTGGGTCATCACACGAGTACGTAGGCGGCCAAGAGCTTGGCTGGCTTTGCTGATCCTGGCAGAGATTTCTCTGTCAAGAGAGCCATCACTGGAAATGACGCTCCCGAGGTACTTGAAGTGTTCGACAGTTTTCAGAGTGGTGCCTCCGATGGTGATGGTGGGGGGAGGTTGCACTGTTAGGCCTGGGGAGGGTTGGTAGAGCACTTCCGTTTTTTTTCAAGGCTGATTGTGAGGCCAAAAAGGCCGAGAGGCTTCCGCAAACTTGCTGACAATGAACTGGAGATCCGCTTCTGTGTGTGCCATCAGGGCACAGTCGTCGGCAAACAGTGCGTCAGTCACAAGTCTCTCGACTGTTCGGGTCTTGGCGCTCAGCCGACGAAGGTCAAACAGAGAGCCGTCCAGCCTGTACTTGATGTAGATGCCTCTGTCGAGATCTCCGAGGGCATGGTTCAGCACGCACGTGAAGAACAGGTTGAACAGGACCGGAGCAAGGACACAGCCCTGCTTGACGCCGTTCGAGATTTCAAAGGGAGCAGAGCTGTCACCCCCAACAAGCACAAGGCCAACCATGTCGTCGTGGAATAGGCGGATGCTTTTTGTGAATTTCCTCGGACAGCCAAGCTTGGAGAGTATGACCCACAGCGCCTCCCTGTTCACCGTGTCGAAGGCTTTTGTTAAGTCGATGAAGACTACGTAGAGGTCCATCTGCTGCTCAATACACTTTTTCTTGGACCTGTCTCACCGAGAAGACCATGTCGATAGTGCTGCAGCCTGGTCTGAAGCCAGACTGTGACTCTGGCAGTGACGGTTCTGACACAGCGCTGATCAGGCGGTTTAAGATGACTCTTGCAAGGATTTTCCTAGCGACTGAGAGGAGGGAGACGCCTCGGTAGTTACCACAGTCAGACTTGCTGCCCCTGTTTTTTACAGGGAGACAACAGTGGCATCTCGAAAGTCATGTGGCATGGTTTCTTCCCCCCAAACGCTGCAGAATATGTCGTGGAGGGTGTCCAGGGCCACTGGACCGGCTGCCTTGTACATCTCGGCTGGGATGCCGTCCATGCCTGGTGCCTTACCACTGCTGCTCGTCTGCTTCACTGCCTTAGTGATTTCCTCGAGGCTGGGTAGAGGTCAAGCTCTTCCAGGGCCGGCTTCTCCGGGATAGCATTCAATGCTGAAGAGTCGACTGTGGACGGTCTGTTGAGTAAGGTGGAGAAATGTTCCTCCAGCGTTGTGTGATGCTGTCCTTGTCTTTCAGCAGGGTCTTGCCATCTGCAGACAGGAGTGGGGGGTGCTGGGTCTCTGTGTTCCGTAGACAGCCTTGAGCGAGTTGAAGAACTCTTTGGAGTAATTCAGCTCGGCATATCGTTGAACCTCATCAGCTTTCCTGTCCCACCAGCTGTCTTGTATTGTGCGCAGTTCTCCCTGGGCTTTGCTCTGGAGGTGCTTGAAGCGATCTTTCTTGGAGATGGAGGGATAGATCGTTCTGCCAGTTGATATAGGCAGTGTGTTTCTCTTCTAAGAGTTTGTTGATGTCGTCATTGTTTTTCATCAAACCAGTCCTGGTGGACACGATTCTTGAGGCCTAGAGTGGCTTTGGCTGACTCTGTCACCGTCTGTTTGAACTGGTTCCATTGTTCTATTGGGTCTCCAGTCAGCGGTCCCTGAGCAGTCAGAGTCTCATCTAGGTGAGTTTGGAATTTCTCTTTTACGAGAGGGTTCTGCAGTTTTGAGATATTGAATTTTGATCGAGCAGCCTTGGGCATCCTGCGTTGGACTCTGGCTATGTGAAAATTGAATACCGCCCTCACTAAACGGTGGTCTGTCCAACACTCAGCTCCTCGCATGGCTCTGGTGATCATCACGTCCCGTGTATCCTGCCGTCGAACAATGACATAGTCTATAAGATGCCACTGCTTGGACCTTGGATGCATCCACGTGGTTTTTGTGTTTGTTGGGCAGTCTGAAGAGGGTGTTGGTGATGGTGAGACCGTTCTCAGCACACACAGTCAGAAGCAGTAGCCCGTTGCTGTTCATCTTGCCGACTCCCTGGGAACCCAGAACTCCCTCCCAGCTCTGGTGATCTGTCCCCACTCTTGCGTTGAAGTCCCCTAGGACTACTAGCTTGTCGCTTGCAGGAGTTGACTTCACAAGAGTGTCCAAGGTTTCATAAAATCTCTCCTTGTCTTCCTCACAGCTTGTGAGTGTGGGGGCGAAGGCACTGATGATGGTGACAAGCCTGGAGCGACCGACGGGGAAGCGCAGTTTTCATCAGTCGTTCGTTGATGCCGGGTGGGGAGATCAGGGAGTTGGTGTAGCAGAGTGTTGCGGATGGCAAATCCAACGCCATGCTGTCTGTCGTCATCTTCTGCTTTTCCCTTCCAGTAGAAAGTGTAGCCTCGCTCTGGTTCACACATTGCTCCTTCCCCAGCAAAGCGAGTCTCGCTGAGCGCAGCGATGTCAATCCTGTATCGCGCCAGCTCTTTGGCTACAAGAGCAGTTCTTCTGTGGGGCCGTGTTGTGTCCTCTCTAAACAGCAATGTGCGCACGTTCCATGCACCGATAATGAGTCTTTTTCTTCCTCTTTTTTCTTTTCGACCGCTAAGAGGGTTAACTGCCAGCTGCGGCATGCTCGCCAATTAGTTATAGGGCAGGCAATTTTTAGGACACCTTTTCTAGTCCCTTCCCTTACTAGGGTGGGCAGTGCTGTCCTGAAAAGGGCTGCTCAGACACCTGGGATGCTACCGAACTCCACTGCTGCCCGGGTACAATGGAGAGCGACCATCTGTCCCAGGCCGCCTACGTGTAGGCTTGGAACTACGACTGCAGTAGTAATCGCCCCCATCGCCGCAGGACTTTCTGAGTCAGAAGAGGGAAGTATGAGGGGATTGGTTCGGGGAAAGAAAGGGGGATCTCTGCACAAAAACCTGTGCGTGCGTTGGTTTTTGGTGGGGAAGCTGTAGCACTGGAACAACCCCACCCTCTCGGCTGCAGAAACCAGAGTCCAGTGGCACAAAGAATTGTTACGACTGGGGGCCTCCTTGGCTGCAGTGGATGGCCAGGTCTTCTTCCGTGCTCTGACGTGCCCTTCACACTCCACAGTGCGTTGTTGAAACCGCCCTCCAAGCCGTTGAATCAGTCACGTGATTTCCTCCGCCTTGTCCGCCGGAAACAAACTTCACATGCTAGGGTGAGCAAGTCCTAAAATCACCGAGGGTTTGAAACCCGTCGGCTACGCTCATCAGGTTCAGCCAGCCTGCCAAAGCTGTTGCCCGGGGTGTGGCCGTTGCGCATGCTACAGCTACGGGGAGCCACTGATGAGAGTTGAGTGCCATGTGGGAGCCAGTAGTGGACGAGCTGTCCTGAAAAGGACATGGCAGCCCCCCCCCCCCCCCCCCCCCCCCCCCCCCCCCCCCCCCCCACTAGAGGTACTGTCCCTCCATGTCACCCCATACACCCCCCATATATATATATATATATATATATATATATATATGTATATATATATATATATATATATATATATATATATATCAAAAATAGTACTAAAACGCCTAATAAAATAAAAACATATGTGTGTGTGTGTGTGTGTGTGTGTGTGTGTGTGTGTGTGTGTGTGTGTGTGTGTGTGTACCATTGTCTACAGTAAACAAAAAAACTCTTCAGACGGTCAGTAAAAGCAATATCAAAATTGGTTACGTACAACGTTTTTTCTAAATGTGAAAACACATAGCGTAAGAGTGTGATCAATGATGGTTTCTGTTTTGACCTTGCCTGTCAGATCTAATTTTCCCATCGTCTG
This sequence comes from Conus betulinus, assembly GCA_016801955.1. NCBI lineage: Eukaryota > Metazoa > Mollusca > Gastropoda > Neogastropoda > Conidae > Conus > Conus betulinus. Next base: position 174,592 of record JADBJO010003282.1, read on the forward strand.
TTGCCCATTTGGCCCAGTCATATGCTGAACCATAATAGACCTGAATATATGCCCTATATATACCCTAACAGTGGCGTTTCCTATAATATTCAATGTCCGAGGCTTCATGGGAACATCAGCCGGTGAAGACCCTGCTTCTGACCACAAAAAAATACATATATATATATATATATATATATATATATATATATATATATATATATATATATATATGTGTGTGTGTGTGTGTGTGTGTGTGTGTGTGTGTGTGTGTGTGTGTGTGTGTGTGTGTGAAATGGAAAAAACCAACAAGTTTGTAGATTAGTCCCCAATATTTCGACCACGAGGCCTTCCTCAAGGGGAATTTTATTCCATCTGAGAACAATTATTTTTACAATCACAAGGTTTTCCTGACTATAACTCAATCATGGCTCAAAACTGCAAAATATGAGAAAAAATCACATTCTACCTGACTGAGAACGGATAACTGCACGAAAGACCTGAAAATAGGGAACAAGGCTGGGGCGGCATGAGGCGGGGACGGGGCGAGGGGGGAATGAACCGTACTCCTCTCTCTGTCTCTGGGGGTGGGGGGGGGGGGGGGGGGAGGGGGTTAGTCCTCTCTCCTCTACCTCTATCCGTCTACATCACCACATCCACACAACAATCTTCACCAAACGCTACCAGTCCCCTGCACGAGACCCAGAGTCAGGCCACTGGAACCCCTGCCACCAGTTCCGTCTCCCCTCTCTCTGTAGTTCTCTCTCTCTCTCTCTCTCTCTCTCTCTCTCTCTCTCTCTCTCTCTCTCTCTCTCTCTCTCTCTCTCTCAAGGGGGGGGGGGGGGGGGGGGGGGGATGAACTGTACTCCTCTCTCCTCCTCTATCTGTATCCGTCTATATCTCTATATATATCTATATCCGTCTATTTATATATATATATGTATATATATATATCTATATATATATATATCTATATCCGTCTATTTATATATATATATATATATATATATATATATATATATATATATGGCCGAAATGCTTTGTAAACAAAATACAAATACCAAATGTTTGACTGGTTTTAGAAAACGATCTACTCTGGGGGAAAAAATCACGGGAAGATGACTCCTGTCCTTTCTTTACAAACTGAGTTACTCAGTTTATGGGTCATACAGATAGGTCTAGGGAGTCACATGTTTGTTTCGAAGCGCACACCAAGATAAGTGGTTATTGTCTGTCTGCATTACAAGTGCACCGTTTCACACCTGTGTTTTGATTTGTGTGTGTTGTGTGTGTGTGTGTGTGTGTGTGTGTGTGTGTGTGTCTGATTGAACTCTCGATTAAACTATTGGGGCAGAGCTCCTTTGGGCGTACCGACTAATGGCATCTGTCGCTTGAAAATGGCGGGTTTACTCCCACTCAACGCAAGCTTTAACACATATTATATCTCATTCAGATTTCTGAAAGTCTTCTGTTCACCTAAAGTGAATGAGGACTTTTTCGAGTTAGAGTTTTTTAAGATGACCTGACGAACTTTATGTTCTCTATGCTCTTGTTCAGTACCGTGTTGTATACTTTTCCCCCACAAATTGAATGTAGTGTCTTCGTTTTCCTGCGCCAAGTAATCACCATAAGCGCCGAATGTCTTTTGAGAAGGAGTTCGCCATTCATCAATATAAATATCATGGAGATTGAGTCGTAATCTTTTTCTGCTTTTCAAATTACAGGTTGGAACTTAGAAGTGCCTTTTGTATTTTCCATTCAGAAAACAAGCGCTTACTTGCAATGCACTTTCTTGTACTAATCCAGAGTTGTTTGGTATTCTGACCTTAGTTACTTGTAAATATCTTTGTCAGACAGGTCACCTAAGCAGTTCAATGTATGTAGAGTTTTGCTGCTTCACGCCCTTTATCTTAAAAAAAAAAGAAGTAAAGCCTGGTCAAACCAGTTATTTCTTTTGAGCGCGTACTCACAAACTTCACGGTAGTTTTCATGCATTTGTCCTGCATTCAGTGTCTAAACCCACGATCCACGCTTTCTTTTACTTTATCCAAAGTACTTGGTATTGTTGTTTTCGAATTCAGAGGACTCATTTTAACCCATATAAGCTTTGCACTCGTTTGTTTTTCCTGGCCTCCCGTTTATTGCCATTATTTACAGAAGAGAACTAATTAATGCAGTTGACATCTGCTCTGATTATGCATGCCTTTCTACTTTCATACCGTTGATCTAAGGCAACATTTCAACAGGACAAAGAAGATAGCCCAAAACATTGTTTCGAAGGTATTGTATGATTGTAAAATTCGGTCTCTGTACATTAGCCATTTAAAATTAAATTCGAATTTTGAAAATATTTCTGTCAGGGTTTTACCCAAACAGTTGATGTCACAGGAAAAAGATCACAGACATCAATAACAAGTCTTCATCGCTGCCACTATATCTTAGCTTCCAGGACATTTAAAAATAGTATTTTGTACCTCTGCAGATGAACAGCATTAAACCTTAACCTAACCCAACTAGCAACTAGTTAGTTAGCAGTGATCTGACATGTTAATCGAGGGATTTCCTTTTTAGCCCATCTCTGAATCAAATCTTCAGCGACATCAATGATATGTAGATCGCAGAGAAACAAAACAACCTAGGCTAAACACCAAACTGGATGAACGTCGTAAAAAACTTGAACATAAAAAAAGCTGACAGCTCGTTGTTTAAACCGGAACAGCTACAACAAGAACATGAAGAACAGCTTCACAGACTCGATGAAATGGATTATAGACTCGATCTGTCAGAGAATTATAGTATGCGAAACGCCGTACGTTTCTATGGAATCACAGAGACACTAAGGGAGGCACAGAAAGTCTGAAGAGACAGTTCAGCGAAATAAAAAGAAAAAAACATGAATTTTTAGCCGTGTGTGTGTGTGTGTGTGTGTGTGTGTGTGTGTGTGTGTGTGTGTGTGCGCGCGCGCGCGCGCGTGTGTGTGTGTGTGTTGTGTGTGTGTGTGTGTGTGGGGGGGGGGGGGGGAGTGTGTGTATGTGTGTGTGTGTGAGAGAGAGAGAGAGAGAGAGAGAGAGAGAGAGAGAGAGAGAGAGAGAGAGAGAGAGCGACGATACTTTACATTAGGTTGTTTCACTGTTTCAGGCATCAGTTTCAAGCCATTTTTCGCATCATCGTGGAGTTTGAGTGGAACGTCATCTCGGTGTTATACCAGGATGGGAGTTACGGAGAAAGCGGATTTTTTCAGCTGAAGTCATTGCTTGATAATTCTAATATTTGTCTGGCAGCAGTTCGCAGACTGACTGTTCCAGCTTCTGATGCAGAGGTATTTTTTTTCTTTCCTGATTTGCGTTGCAAGTTCAATTCTTAGAAACATGACGTTTAGCAGATTAATTTATCGCCAGCATGCACATACTCTTCCAACGAATTGTCTAGTATTCCCGTTTTTAATCGGTATATGTGACTGAAACGTTTACCGAGAAAAATAAGCAATGCACGCGCGGTTTCACTCCTTAGTTCACGAAATGAACACTAAGCTATTAACATTAACTGAGTTTGCCATAGCAAGCTGTCATTCTACTTAAGATTGCATAGGGTGAGCAATTTCAGTTGCCAAGGTTGAAATTGTTTATATTCCAGTCATACATCTCAGTTAAGTCCAGATCTATGTTCAATGTGGGAAGAGTTCGCATGCTTGAGGTGATTTCCCGACAGACCTGGAACCTTTATACCAAGAAACATTCAGAGGTATGTATACATGTGAGTTTTTAAAGTATTACAAACCAGAAAGCCATATATTTCAAAAGAAAACGTAAATGAAGCAGGGAATAGTAAACAGTAAATAAGGAAGTAAGGTTAACTATTAGTTACCGTACTTCTGTGTCAATAACAAATTTTAGGTTCAGTTTGATTTTGATCTTGTTTAGTTCATGAAATATTTGTTTGTTGTGTGTCGTCTGGTACACAGTAAAAAAAAAAAAAAAAAAAAAAAAAAAAATTAACGTGGTCTGGAAAACAAACCTGTCCGGTAGTGACTTTGGATGTTTTCTTGAAGAATTTGAAATAAAGATAGATTATTATTTTTTATTATTATTATTATCATTATTATTATTATTATTGTTGTTATTATTATTATCATTATTATGATTATTAAGAGTTCTCATTAGCGCCTATCCTCGGTCAGAGACTCAGTTCGAAGCGCTTTACAATCTATGCTGTCCCGTATGCAGCGAGCTGCTACCTGGGTAGAGCCTGTTTGTGCTTCATACAGTTGTTTCCCCTGTCCAACGTTGAGTCAGTATCAGTCTGTTACTAAGCTTTGCCTTATTCCTTCTTTCTATTTATCATGCAGGATGCATGCCATGTGTATAGTGTTGTCTCCCGAAAATTGGTGTGGGATTTTACATGTGTGCAAGATGTTAAACGTATGTACACATACGAAACCTTGGTTTATACTCTCATTCGAATGACTTTTCGGCAATTGGAGTAAGAACTAATGTTTACCCGAGGGCAAGATCCCCTTATGATGAACTGGTCCAGCGGAGATTGGAACCCGCAACCCCTGGATCACCTGGATTACGAATCCGGCACTCTATTAACTAAGCTTTTTCCGGATTGTGTTGTTCCATCAACGCTGTTACCCTTTCATTTTCTTTTTTCTTAAGATACTGGTTCCACATCAACAGTAGCCACTGTTGTGAACGCAAAGCAAGTTTGGACACGGTGGATTCTGTTCAAAGTTGTCAGTACTGAGAAACACCAATGCAACCAGTTGTGTGTAAACCGTATAGCATATGTGTTTTTTAAGTAGCATCGTTTTACAATAATGGGCATGTAATTTTTTTCACCATGGGAGCGAACATTACCCTACGTGTTTGTTATTTAATGTTTATTTTTCCTGCCTCATTTAAGATTTCCTTTCATACCAGTCAAATTAATACAGTTCGTCTGTGTATTTATTTGATTATATTTGTGATTGAAAACTCAGTGCTAATCTTGAATCAGTATTAATCTGTATGTGTTCATTTTTTTCCAGCTGTTGTTGATATGTAGATGTGGCAGGAACAGGGTGTATTGGCAAACTCGGAACTTCCGTTTTGGGGGTATCTCCTTGTTTGTTCTGTGCTTTGTGTTGTCATTTTCGCTTGGGGATTTTGTGATGTAAGCGGCATTCGTTTGCACTTGTGGCCTGTAATTATTTCATCTTGAGAGCAAGAGTTACCCTACTTGCTTTAGATTTACACTTTACTGTTCCCTCCCTCATTAAAGATTTCCTGACACATTTATTTCTTTTGACATTATACCCATGAGACTAAGTTTTCAGTATTGAGGAACGTCAATGCCTATCAGTGAGTCTGTAAAACTATCTAGCATTTGTGTTTTTCTTTCAACATCATGCCTCTGAAACATCTAGTAAGTGATGAAAGCACTCTTTCATTTCCTTTTCAGTGATTTGTTTCCACGAGGCATTCTGGGAGTATTTTGACAGAGTTGACTACATTTGTGGACAAGTATGTTACTAGAATTTTGTCACACTTACGAGTAGACCGGGAAAACTTTTTTTTTTTTTTTTTTTTTTTTTTTTTTGCCTGGAAACGAGAAACGGCACAGCACTCAGTTCCACAGAGAGTTTTAGCGATGGTTTAAGCACATTTTCTGCACAAAATTTCATTGTTTCAACCACGGGGAATAATATAAAAATGAGACATATTTACCCTACAGGAGTCAGACAGCGGTCTGAATGATTTTTTTTTTTTTTTTTTTTTTAATCCACAAGTTTTGTTATTGAAGCAAATGAATAACAGATTTCTTGCTCTCCTCGAATACGTGTACTAAATCTGCGAATTAGTGAGTCAATTACACACAAAAATACAGCAAACACACACTGTACTTGCATTTTAAAGCAAGCGCGCCCGCGTGTGTGCGCATGAACGCGCACCCCCCCCCCCCCCCCCCCCCCCCCCCCCCCACACACACACACACACACACACACTCGTAAAAAAAAACACATCATCATCATCATCATCATCATCGTCATCATCATCGTCATCATTATCATCATCATCATTATCTCTTAAATAAAAAGGGAATCTCTCTCTCTCTCTCTCTCTCTCTCTCTCTCTCTGCGCGCGCGCGCGCACGCGTCTGTGTGTATATGCAGTAAACATCCCCGTCTGTGTTAAGCACATTCAAAGAAAGAATGCTTGAGAGAGTTCTCGAAGCCCTAAACTCCAGGTCACCATCGCAACTCTTGTTCTTTTACCATACACGCTTGTTAAACAATACGCTAATTCAGTGTTACAGGGCCAGAAATTAAAACAAAAAGGACAGTCTAAGGAAGGTCCGTAGTATCCTCTAACTAGTGACCGTGATCATAATAAAGGCACGGGTTACCGGCCACAAGGGTGTACTTGAAGGCAGTCAACAAGGTAGATATGCCATTCTGGTAGGATATTCTTGGTGGGTATCAAAACATGCCCGCACGTTTTAACATGTATATACATTCTGGGCGTGCTGTTTTTGTTTATTTAGAGTGAATGTACGAACTTGCTCACTGACGCCTACAGGGAGAAATGACGCATATGTCTAATTCAATGATCATTTCCTGTAACGGCACCGCCGCTTTCATTTTCACTTTTATATTGATGTTGTGTGCTACGCATTGTCTTTAATGTCATCATTATCATTGCCATCAGTACCATTTTGTACATTATCAATCAGTTAGAATCTGATTTAGCTCAACCCCGTCTTTATGTTCCGCTGGATTATGAACAACATAACATGGGAGCAAGATTGCCCTACTTGTTCGTTATTTACTGTTTACTGCTCTCTGCCTCACTTCAGATTTCCTTTCCTATGAACAGAACTGCATGATTAATCAAAATTCCATCAAAAGTTTGAACATGTGATTTAGTCACTGAAATCAGTTGTGAAAAGCCGCTCTGGCATTTCCAGTCATAATGACACCATACAGAAACGGAAAGATCTGTGGTCACATATTACACTCAGTACCTACTGTGTTCACTGCTGTATTTCAGGCAGACAGTGCAGCTAAGGAACTCGTGGAGTTTGCAGATAAAGCGCCTGTGGTAGTCCTGATTGCGGTGGAAAAAGAGGCGCGGGCTGTGCTTGCAGCCGTTGACCGTTTGCCAAAGAAGGAACATTTCATCTGGATCGCCCTTGACGGGTGGGCACAAGCTGCAACTCATATGACTGACTTCGCTGATGTCCTCGAAGACTCGCTCCTTATCGAAGCCTACCCCGCCATGGTTCCTGAGCTTGAAACACACATCAGACAGCTTACACCGGCGAGTCTTTTGATTCCAAAGCAATGCTCACTTTATATTTCGTTTGTGTGTGTGTGTGTGTGTGTGTGTGTGTGTGTGTGTGTGTGTGTGTGTGTGTGTGAAAGAGAGAAAGAGGGAGGGAGAGACGTTAAAGATTTTGACCCGCCCTTGCCCACAGTCCAAAGAGTATGATACGGTAAATAGAGGGATAAAGAGGTGATGGCTGATTATGTGCGAAAATTAAATGTGTCAGCAACTTTTATTGTCCTGAACACACACGTCTATGAGCAACGTTTTATTTGATGTAAAAATAATACGCCTGCTGATTCAAACATGTTTTCAATGAAGCGTGTTAGCTTAAGCATGAAAAAGGTAGGCAAAAAATGTGGAGGGCTTAACAGTGGAGAGTCTTCAGAAAAGAAACGCCTTTACGCAAGTGATCTGGATCTGAACTTACATTTTAAGAAGGCTGGGTTAGATCCAGATCAAGACTAACATGCCCTTCTGCTGTCAGAAAAGCTTTTAGTGCTGCCGTTATTTCAACCTGCAACTTCAAGACGATTTATGGGCGTTTAAAGGCCAAGTCATGTGGTAGACGTTTTATCCAACACAAACAAGTGGCCGGTAAACAAATTCGTCGAAATAGCATATTTTTGTTTAACTCTCATCTCTTCTCTGCCACTTCAGTGGTATTGAACCTTAGCCGCTAATTCCGTTTCTTTCTCCGTCTGCAGTTACATCCAGGATTGTGCCGTCGCAGCTTTTGCATCGGCAGTCGTCTATAGGGAGAGTTAATGTCAAGTCGTCACGAGGGAAACGCACCAGAGGAGACACTGTACTGTTGCCGAATAACCTTGATGGCGTTCAGTAGAGCCTGTATTGATCCAACGTACGCAAGACACAAACTACTCAGCCATCTATTTAGAAAACGGTGAGTGTCTATCTCCGGTGGCGTCACTACTGCCCTTCTATGTCGCCATGAGGAAATCCACCAGAGGAGACACTGCACTGCTGCCGAATAACTTCGATGGCGTTCAGTAGCGCCTATATTGATCCAACATAATATGCAAAACACAAACTACTCAGCTATCTACTTAGAAACCTGTGTCTACCCCCATTGTCTTCTAACGACAGCTCCCATAAACTGACTGATGCTGACGGCCTCGACATAAACTCACCAAGAGCACAGGCCTCAGAATTTGAGAGAGAGAGAGAGAGAGAGAGAGAGAGTGTGTGTGTGTGTGTGTGGTGTGTGTGTGTGTGTGTGTGTGTGTGTGTTGTAATGTGCTCCTCTCAAGGGGCAAAAGGGATCACAGCTAGATCACTGTGGCGCAAAAAAGAAACCTTAAACTGATGAGAATGACGAAGACAGAAATGATGCTGTGGGGTTCCATTCAAATCTGTGACTGCATGACAGGACTGTACTGCACGTTTACTTTTCATAATATGTCCCAGCGTCCACCAGGCCCAGACACCCGCAATGTTGGTCTGGATATTTTAGCAGCCCTCTCAGAAACGCATCCATTGAGTAAAATGAAACTGGACTCTGTGGTGCCAGTCTTCACAACTGAGCCAACAGCAAACTCAGCTCTGGGGCAGGAACTGGTCACTAGCCTAAAACTCGCTCTGATATAAATGGCTGTCATGGGAGCCGAACCCATCACCTTCCAACCGGGAATCCACTTCGCCACGGCAGATAATTCTGATTTGGTGGTTCATTGGCGGTGTTTGTCCCTTGTGTTGATAAGCATAACTATTTGAGTGCATGCGTGCTGTAGATTTGTGTGGATGCATGGATATATGGAGTGATATGTGATGCGAAATGAGGTAGAATTGTATGATTGCATATATAATGTAGAATGGTAAGGATGCATAAATAACGCAGAATGGTATGGACGCATGCATAATGGCAAACAAATTGTCAGTAATTAGAAGCAAGTGGTTGTATAAATAATTCTGAATAAGTAGATACTGTAAACTGGCATGCAGTTATGACTAACATGAATGGTATCAAATGACGCAAGAGGTCATTTTGTTTCTGTTGTTTGGTATTTCTTTTTTGGATAAATATCCGGTTCATTTATTTAATATTAAAATGTTAGGATTCTAACGGGGAAGTGTTGGAAATAATTGAATTTCTTTATGCAGATTTACAGAGCAATGATCACACGAAAAATCTCATATCTGTTAAATCATGCCACTTATTAAACAAATATATACCCTTATTGAAGAATTCTTATATTCCAAAGAAGCACATGTGCAAAAATAAGTCAGATAAAAACGTATGAAACTAGTTCGTCCCTGCTTGTGATCATAAGTATGATTATTATTGTGTTTGCTGTTGTGCTAATCCGTTTCTGCATAATTATGATTATGATTGTTTGCTGTTGTGCTTATCCGTTTCTGCTTGCCTGTCTAATAACTTAACATCCACCCACCCTCTGGACACACTGTCCATTGACTGACGCTCGATTCTTGCGAGAGTTCTCACCAGGAACAAACACCAATAGTGGAAGCCACGCTGTTTCCAAGCCACATCTGCATGGAAAACATTTACAGTTATTGCTCACACATTCACGTATTTTTCATCACTGCATTCGAGCTAGATATATAAATACATTTTTTCCATGATAGGCAATGTACAGATTGCTTGCAAGAGTATGTGTTAACTGAGTATATATAGGTAGATCGGATCCATATCTTTCTGATCACTATACTGCAATGAAGTATGCCTGAATTCAATCAATATTAGTAAGTCGTAGCAAAATCTGGTGAAGCAGCTTAAGTGTGTTTCTTCAATGTGCACCTGACAAATATCCCATATTACTGTCTAATATATGAACAGAATGAAGCGGGTGTCTGATTAATGCAGGCTGCATAACATGGACCATATGATTAACATAGGATTGTAAGGTACGCCAAGACTAAATAAGATATTTCGAATTAACAAAGCGAAGGAAGAGGCAGCTTCAAGTTTTGTTGTTGGTACTCTTTTTATGAACAGATATGTCTATTTCAACAAAAAATTAAGGATGGTCTCCTGTCTGAAACAGGTTTGCAAACGGAATAAGTACGCTCAACTACTCAATCAAATAAACAGAACACGAGAGGAAAAATAATCAGATATTTCGGCTGTCATTTGGTTGTTGTTAAACCTCTGTCCTGATCAAAGACTTCTAACATTTCATTGATAACAAGGTGCAAAAAGAGCTCAGGCAGAATCCATGAAATAACTCAGCTTTACTTGTATTATAATCACAATCTGGTGTCCTCTGTGTGTGTGTGAGTGTGTGTGTGTGTGTGTGTGTGTGTGTGTGTGTGTGTGTGTGTGTTTTCTTCTTCTTAAGGTTGTATAGAAAGAAGGGTCAAGACTGGTTGATTAAAAGCAGTATAAGTAAATCTTCTTTCCTTCTTGAGATATATGACAATTAGAAGAAGAAAACATCAAAAAAAAAAATAACGCAGGATTTTCAGTTAAAAAAAAATTGTTGGTAATTCCTTATACACTAAGGCTCGGCTTCACCCACCTGGCTGATTTACAGGTGACAGCTGAAGGGTAGGGTACCTGGCTCTCGTGCAGCAAACACTCACCGTGTCAGAGCTAACAGTCGCCAATCGGGGTGTGAGTCCTACTGTATTCTTCTCAGAGAGCAAACGGGATCACAGCTAGATCACTATGGCACACAAAAAAATAAATAAATAAATAAATAAAAATAAAAAATAAAAAAAAACAGCGCCATAAAGGGAAGACAACCGATGCCTAACACAGTGCCTCGAAGTAAAATGCGTTTCTCCACATGAAGTTTGGCGAGTGGGAAGAGCTTCAATTAATTTACATCAATCCAGCATTTTTTTTTTTTTTTTTTTTTTTTTTTTTTTACTCAAGAATTGCGGGCGGAAATCATCTTCTTCCGTTCGAAATGTTCTAGTTCTCTTGCAGTTATCGACCTTTTGTCCTAAATGTTTGTGGCATTTGCCTACCTTGTTTCTCTGACGCCGAAACCAAGCTGTGTGGTGAGCAATGTTTTTACAGGTTGACGAATTAAAGCCTGAATAACACATTTCTGCTGAATGAAATGACAAAGGTAAAAGGGTCATGAACGTATGAAACCACCATGCTTGTAGCGCTCTTAGGTTCAAGCCAAAGGCGGAGCATTTTTTTTTTTTTCTTGAATTAAAAATCAGCATTTCTTTAAAGACAAACAACCCCTATTTACAATATCGATTTGAACGCAGTAACACACAATGTGATTAACAACATGTGGACCTTAAACGTTTGAGTTATGAAATTATCTTTCACTCGCAGCAGAAAAGACAATGTATTGGACAGTAGGTAGCACACAGGCTCTCTGCCCTGCCCTGGAAACAAGAGGTTCGTCTTACTTTTACACGTCTGATGTTTCATTCTTCTCTCTTTTCTTTCTTTTAATTGAATGTTTTTTTTTTGTTTTTTTTTTTGCGGCTTCCATGAATATCTCAGGTAAACGCCTTGGGGACAGGTTTTCGATGCCATGTTTAGTGGTGGTGGTCGTAGTAGTAGTAGTAGTAGTAGTAGTAGTAGTAACTGTAGTAGCAGTAGTAGTAGCAGCAGTGGTAGCATCGTCGTTGTAATTATCATTAGTATTAATGTAATTTTTGAGAGAAAAAAAAAAAAAAAAGAAAAAAGAAGACTGTCGAAATTATTTGGAAAGGATATGAACTTGAGGAATATAAAATGTAAAGCAAAATGTGTTCATTCTTGCTACAATGTGTCATCATTCTCTATTTAATTCGTGTATCATTTCAACTCTTGACATCTAAACCTGGCCAAGACATATTTACGCATATGTTCCTTTTGTAGACGACGGCTTTTTTTTTTTTTAAACCTCATGAACTCCCAGAAGAATGTGCTTATTTTAATTTGTAACAGGTGCTCTTTTAATCATTAATTGTTCTTATTTTTTAAATGAATTCGTTTTTTAAAAGGTAGATGGCCCTAGTAGCATAATAACCGTGTCTTTTTTTTTATTCCTGAACTTGGATATTGTACCTGTCTAATTACACATGTATTGTATCTGCTTCCTTTGTTATCCACAGAAAACGCAACCTGACCCTTGGTTTGCTGACTTCTGGGAACACATATTCAACTGTTCTCTTGCCAACGGAACTTGTGACGACACTCAGACTCTCATTGACGTGAACTTACCCAAAGTTTTGCACCCGGGTACTACGGTTATGTTGTAGATAGCGTCCTCATGATTGCAAACGCCACCTCCCGAGTTCTTGAGAGCGCTGATTGCCGTTCACTGGAAGGATCCGCTGCCAGAGAATGTGTGACCGGACCTCGTCTCCTTAAGGAACTGTATGGTACACGGCAGCATGGCTACAGTGGCTGGCTGGAACTGGATTCCACTGGCGGGCGGCACACGCCCTACGCTATCAAGCAGCTAAGGAAAGCGTCTGGTTACTTGTTCGCGAAAGAAATTGGAATTTTCTATTCTCACAATGGCAAAATTGAATTAGTCAGCGAGATGATTTGGAAACGTAATTATACGCATTTTGGCCACAAACACCCATCATCACTGTGTAGTATACCCTGCCCGCCTAAAATGATCTTTGTTGTGCAGAACGTGCCATGTTGCTGGGTGTGCAGATTGTGTGGAGTCAACGAACGTCTTGTGGAAAATGGTACGATCTGTGATCGTTGCCCTGAGTTCACCTGGCCTGATCAGAAGACCAACTACACGACGTGTAAAACTCTTCAAGCTGAAGAACTGTCTGATTTTCAGCTCACACAAATGGGCGCAGAATTCGGTGGCTTTGTTGTGTCTCATTGTCTGCTTTATAATTTTTCTGTTTGAACAACGTCACCATCATATGATGGGATGGACAGCTGTAGAACTCTGTCGTCTTTCATGCTTCTGGGGATTGCCATCGGGTGCGTTACTGCCATGCTGTTCACGATACCTACTAGCAATTCAACGTGCAGAATTATTTTTCTCTTGTTTTGTTCGTCTTTCACTTTGTTAAATGGACCTTTATTTGTGCGGGAGTTGCAGAAGGCCGTCGCTAACCAACAAGGCAACACATCTGGGCA
>JADBJO010003282.1:192926-202435 GCA_016801955.1 Conus betulinus
TACTGCCTGACGTGGGCATGTTGAGCTTCCTCGTCTACAACCTGCTCATAGTGGCTGTCTCTGCCTTCCTGGCTTTGAAAAGACACCGTATCTACCCTGACGAGAAGAACCGTCTCCTCTCCAGGGCGGGATCCACCACAATTATCATCGCCATTAACTTTGTGCCGGCCTACGTGGTAGCCAACCGCCAGATCTTCAAGATGATGATCCTGGTGGTAGCCATCATCCTGAACCACTCCATGATCCTCATTTTGTTCTTCCTGCCCAAGCTGTACACTCTGGTGTATGTCAGAACGTGTCTTTTAGTAGAAAGAAGGCCGTGGAGTAAGCTTGTCTGCTGGTGCTGTCACAGTGAGCACCGACAGTTTGGACCTGACCCCCCCCCCCCCCCCCCCCCCCTCCCTCCCCACCCCCTCCAAGATAGTGTTCATGAAAACACAAAGGCCAGAAAGTGGGTTATGAACAAATACTTCGCATTAGAAACCTTTCTCCAGAACAGGGATGTTTGAGTGGAAAGTTGTAAATAGGGTGGCGCACGGACAGAGACAGACAAAGAGACAGGCAGGCGCGCGCGCGTGCACACACACGCACACACGCACGCGCGCGCATGCGCGCTCGCGCGCGCAGGTACGCATACGCAGGCACACATACACACACACACACACACACACACACACACATACACACACACATACGCGCGCGCGCGCGCAGGTATGCATACGCGAGCACACACACACACACACACACACACACACACACACACACACACACATGTGCGCATGCATCCATACCCACATACATTTACATGCCCAGATTCAAATGTTTAAACATACCAAACACTCGTCACACTCTGTGTAGCCGTTATGGTACACTTTGGCATTAAACTTTGATTGTGTTTGTTCTAGTGATTCTTTTTAGGTCTGTCACTGCTTATTGTCTGTCTCTCATCTTGAAACGGAGCAGGTCTCTGTAGATCTGCAGGTATAGTGCACAATTAATGGCACTGTGAAAATAGATTGACATCAGTGGCCGACAAGTGAGTTCCCGTCTGTAAGTATATATTCGAAATCAGGGTAGGTCACTTCGACCAGAGGGGGGCAGGAAGGTCTGGTTTTCTAAAAGTCTAGAGTGGGATAGATGCGAGGTGATTTTTTTTTTTCTCGTTTTCCAAATTAAAAACAAGAGCAAAACGTCTTACTGAAAGAGGATTGTGATGGAGGATGGGTTCGTTTTTTGGGGGATGGGAATGCCAGTGCCTCTTCCTCACTCAGTGTTTATTTACCAGTGTCGTTTTTTCTACAAGAATTTATTCATGTTTTTGGTCTTTGAGGCGCTTGCTGATGTTTTCAGCATTCCTGTATTCATGTGAACAAGCGCAGCTCTTTCTGGTGTTGACATATAGTAATGCCATTAGCAATAATAACCATACCTTTCTTGCCAGGTTTAGAAACCAGAACTTGGATTTTAATAAGTTGCAAACCCGCTGATAATTCCTTCTTCCCTAAACATCTTTCTTTTCAGTTTTCGCTTGCAGTCACCTCACTTTGAAACTTCCATCTTCTTTACTTTTCTTGTGTACTTTCATGGGAAGTGGAGTATGATAGCGCAAGAGATCCGTAGAGTCACAGTTCTTTTTCGCCAAAAAAAAAAAAAGTAAATTAGTAGATTTGGAAAGATATAAAGAGGCAACCATTTAAGCCAATTACTTAGTTGAAAAAAAAAAAAAACCTATATGCAGACCTACTTGGAAAAACCATTCAAGTAAAAAAAAATTTAAAAAAAAAACAAACAAAAAAAAAAAAATGAAAACGACCCTTCAAGCAACCTGACTAGGATACGTTTTCAACGGCTCGATTCAAAATTCTAACAAGTGATGCTGTACATTTTTGTTGCAAATACATACCGTAATAAAGTTTCAAATTTGATGTGGAATAAATTTGTAATAAAGTTTTGAACAGACCAGTCCTCAGTCTGTCTTGCTGCCTGGCTGGCTGTTTGTCTGTCTGTCTGATTGATTCTCTCTCTCTCTCTCTCTCTCTCTCTCTCTCTCTCTCTCTCTCTCTCTTGTGTGTGTGTGAGTGGGCGCGCGCGCGCGCATAGGTGCTTACACGTATATGTCTGTGGTCTGTGAGCGCGTGTGTGCGTGCTTGTGTGAGAGAGAGAGAGGGGGGGGGGGGGGGGGGGGGGGGGGGGGGGGGGGGGATTTGAATCATTTCCATCAAGAAGTACTCCATCTGACAAATACTGTTAACACGTTGGAGCATTTCTGCATTTGCAAACTAAAGGAAGTTGGTGAGTTACTGGTGAGCTATATGAGTTGGTTAGGTTGACAATGATACGATGGCCAAAGAAGAATCCTTAAGACACAAATGACTGGGAAGACAGGACTAGTATATGAGTGGTGATCCTGTTTTCCAAAAATTTAGTAATGGATTGAGCGACCAGAGCCTCTCGGGGGGAAAAAAGGCGAGGTAAAATTAGCACGCAGTCACTACAGTGAAACCTCATAACCTCTCTTGTACAAACGCTACCTCATTCAGACCCTTTTTTTTCGTTGTGTAGTTAGATCTGGCAAACTGGTGAGTGGCCAGCACAATAAACCTAATCCATGAACATCACTCTCCACAAGAAAGGCAATTTACAACTTTGCCAAAATAATCAAACCATCAGTCTGATCAGTCACCCGAACAGCGTGATGCTGAAGATCACTTTGAACAGGCTGAAGCCAAAGCAGAGAAGATCATGACTGAAGAACAGACAGGATTTAGAGCAGGCAGGTCGCAGTACCACCTAAGAAATTTTTAACTTAAGGATAATGTGTGAGAGATATCATCAGAACCAGCAGGACCTGTATCGTATTTTTGTGGATTTCAAAAATGTCTTCGACAGAGTGTGGCATGCAGTCTTATGGGCGACCATGAGTCTGTGCATCAACGCCGACCTGACTACGACCATAGCTTGCCTCTACGTTAAAGCCACCAGCGCATTCTTTCCATTGAGCACATAATGGTTCAAGATAACTGTTAGTGTGAGGCAAGGCTGTTAACTCTCACCCTCTCTCTTCAACAGTTTCCCAGAGAGAATTATGACTGACGCCCTGGAGGGACATAAAGGCTCAGTAAGCATTGGTGGTAGGGTAGTGGCAAACCTACGCTTTTGCAATGACATCGATGGGCTAGCAAAAGAGCAGGAGCTAGCCAACCTGGCAGAGCACCTTGACAAATGTTCGGCAACATTTGACATGGAGATGAGCTCCGAGAAGACAAAACGGATGACCAACAACACCAATGGTATCAGCGCCATCATCGCTATCAAGAGAAAACCACTAGAGATAGTTCAGAGCTTCAAGCACCTCGAGGCTTTTTTTTTTTATTTTTTCAGATGAAGGATCAAAACCTAAAGTTGCTCTCCAGCGTTTCATAAATGACAGCAGCACTAGCAGACCCATCAGGAATGACAGAAACATCACAATCAGTTCCAAGATCAGACTAATGCACTCTCTGGTTATTGTCACATTTCTATGGCTGTGAGACGTAGACTCCTGACAGCTTAACTTGACAGAAGGATTCAGGCATTACAGATGTGGTTCTTCCGCAAGATCCCTGGCATCTCATACAAAGACCACATTACCAGCTTGGAGGCCCAGACCAAAGTAAGGCCACACAAAGACCTGTTGTCCACAGTGAAAAGAAGGAAGATGAGGGTGGTGTGGCCATGTATTAAGATCAATAGGACTTGCCCAAATCATTCTACAAGGAACAGTTGGAGGAGGCAGGGTGAGGAATACAGAGAGAGAGATGGGAGGACATCACTGAAAAGACTAACCTCACACACAGCAACTGCCTAAGAGCGTCAGAAACGGGGAAGGAATGGAAGAAGCTGTCTGCGAAGTCTTCTGTGACGTCCCAACGGTCTCCTAGACACCGGTGTTACACCGGGATAGATGAAGGTAATGCAGACTTCAGAGATTCACCTTCACTTGTTATGACCAACATTTCATGAAATGCACGCAAGCACGCACGCACGCACGCACGCGCGCGCGCGCACACACACACACACACACACACACACACACACACACACACGCGCTCGCGCACGCACGCATGCGTGCACCCGCCCACGTGCGCACGCATGCACGCACAGTCACATTTATGCTTTTCATCAACGCTCTTCGTTCTTTTGCTAGAGACAAAATCTTTCTCACAGGAAAGTTCAGCAGAGAAGTAAATGTTTATTGTAGACCTTTTCACATTTCTACTGCAGCTGTAACTCACTGTGCGTCTATGTCTTTTTTTTATGGGATTGGGCTGGGGTGGGAGCTTTCACATCATGATGAGTACAGCATTACATCCATTAGACCTTGACATAAACACTGTCGACAAACTACCTATAGTAAGTACATGTTTGCTATAGAATTCACATCACACATTTTGCAAAAACTGAGTTGTATAAATTACTTTCTAAAAATTTCTGTCTCTGCCTAACAGCGTGGAATATGAACTTTGAGACCACAATGGACAAGTGTTTAGATTCTCCAGCTAACAATCTTTCAACTGAAACATTAATTCCATTGGCAAAAATCTATTTCTCAATTCCGAGTACAACGGGCAAACATACAAAAGGTGTTTTTCATCTTCTACATATATTTTTACAATATGGGCAGTGAGATTGTGCAGCATCATTTCCGTATCTATTCATGTTGTTGTTTATTGGTAGCACCCCACATCTAATCTGCGTTAATGCCACACACGAAACAAAAGATATTGATTTCATTTAAATATGTACTGATATTCAAATTATCTTTAACCAGTCTAAACAAGCTATATCTTTCTCTGTCTCTGACTGTGCCAGACCACTCTTGGAAAAACATATCTAACAGACGCTGCTTGAATGTTTTCAAAAATGCATTAATGTTCTGAACACCTTGGTTTAACCACACTTCATAAAAACCCGCCTTAGAAAGCATTTCTCTACCTCGGTTGCCCAGCACCTTTTATTATCGTTATCCATCGATAGCATCATCATTATATGCCTGTTTGGGTAATCGGCTTTGTTGTTCCATTTGTAACAATTTAAACCAGTATTTAATACATCTAATTTGTGAGTTTACAAACAAGGGATATCTACCAAGCTCACTATAAACCATTTTATTTGGGGTCTTTAAGGGCAAACCTAAGTATCTTTTGCAGGCTAATAAATGCACTTTCTCTATACTTTCTAACCTCTTATAACCCCCCAAATTTCTGATGAATACAATAATATTGGCTGTACTTTAGCATAAAAAAATTTTAAGATATATCTTTGGTGGCATTTCTTTACATTTTTTTAAAGCCTGACAAAGCCAATATACAGCTTTTTTTTTCCTTTAGCAGCTAAATGGTTTGTACCACGTCCTAAACTTAACATTGTTGTGAAAGAAAAACCTAAATAACAATACATATTAACAATTTCTAGTTCTTTACCCTCAAAAAAAACACTTTTCTCTTGGTCCTAAATATCCACCTTTCCTGAATACCATGATCTTAGTCTTATCTTTGTTGACAGATAATTTCAGTTTATCACAACAGCTTTTAAAGAGAGTCTAATTGAGCTTGTAAGCCTCCCGGTGACGTTGATAACAGAGCTACATCATCTGCGAATAGCAAAATGAACAGTTTCAATCAGAGTAGGTAACAATTGAACACCATGGACGCCAGTGTGTTATTAATGTGATTTGCCAGTTGATTAATAAATAGAGAAAACAATGTGGGACTCATGACACAGCCTTGTCGTACACCTGATGGACATGTAAAGAAATCTGAAAATTCACTGTTCACACGCACACAAGAATTAAGGAATCATACATGCTTTTCAAGGCACCAAAAATTTTCCTCTTATACCCTCATTGTAAACTACGTTCAATAACTTTGCATGGTTAACAGAGTCAAATGCTTTTTTTAAAGTCGATAAAAGCAACATAAAATTTCTGTCTTTTCTTATTTAAGTATTTCTGAACAATAGCATAGAGATTAAATATCTGGTCTACTGTTGAATAATCTTTTCGAAACCCAGCCTGGTTTTCAACTATTATATCATTATCTTCTAGCCAAGAAATTAATCTTGTATTCAGAATGGATGTATATAGCATTTACAAGAAACATTAATCAATGATATCCCTCTATAGTTGTCTGGTTGGTCAACATCACCTTTTTTGAAAATTGGAACAACTATAGCTTTACACCATTCCCGAGGGTAGATCCCAGAGTCAAACACTTTATTGAAAAGCTTTGTTAGGAACTTAACAACCCTCTCTCCTCCTGCTTTCAACATCTCTGGAACAACACCATCTAAACCCCCTGCTTTCCCATTATTTAATTTCCTTATTGCCTCTTTTACTTCTTCTCTTCTGTGATTTCTTTGTTTAAGCTATCAGCCCTTTCATTGCCCAAATCGTTAGTAACATTACTTCCGTTTCCCTCTAAATCGTTGCTACCCTCATTAAAAACTCCTTGAAAGTGATTAAACCAGTCATCCACTCCAATTCTATCACTCAAACCCTTTCGTGCACTCACTCCACCTAACGTCTTTAATTCTTTCCAAAACTCAGCTGACTTGTGCGCATTAGCTGCCAAGGATTCGGCTGTGCTTCTGCGAAATTCCCGCCTTTTCTTCCTAAGCAGTTTTTTTATATTCCTTTCTACTTAAAGTGTACTCAAGTCTGTCCTTTTCAAGCGTCTTTTTTTCTTATTCCTCTTGCTTTTCCTAAAAATCTTTAACATCTTTATACATTTAACTTTAGCATCTTGACATTCTTGGTCATACCAAGCGCTCTTTTTCTTCTTGGGCGAGATATAGCATTTTTTTAACCATACAATGTGCGGCACACTTCAAACAATCATTAAACATTTCCAAGGCGTGATCAACGTCCAGTTCCAATATACTTGAGCAGCATTTTCTAATTTAATTATGTTATCTTCACTGTTAAAAATTTGTTCTAAAGTCAGATTCTTTCGCTTTATCCCACAAAACTTTATTCACATTATTCGTCTTACTACTATCAGTTGTATTGCTAATGACCCTTCTATCAGATTCCAACAAAATTGACAAGGTAACTGGTAAGTGGTCCGAATCCACCCTATCTTTCACCGTTAAATATCTCCATTCAAATTGATAAAGCAGTTCAAAAGATGCAACAAAATAATCCACCAGGCTGGACCCAAAATCGGATATGAAGCTACAACTGTCATCAAAACCATGTTCAACAGTCCGTTCAAAATGCAACAGTCAAAATATTGCAAAAGTCAAGAAGCTGTTCACCGAACTGGTTTCACTCCAACATCCTGTGAATTCCTTTTGACAATTTTTCTTTGTTTCCTCCAAATAATCACCATCATCAGACAGACTAAAATCGAGATTTTTGTTGGCTGTGCGAATTTAAATCGCCAAAAATCAAGGCATAAAAGTCGTCGTAGGATTCATGAAGATCAAGCATGCATTTTTCTAACACCTCGATACCATATCCATTAGATTCTGATTTCCAAAAGGGGGAATCGTAAGGTGGAATATAGGCTGCAATAAAGAAAACATCCTTATCTGTTCTTAAAAATCTTTGGATATTTTCAAAGTTAGAACATTATTGATATCAATTTCTATTCTTTGTACAAAATCGGAAAAACATTTTTTTAACCAAAACCATTACCCCCAGAACACCTTCCATATCTTGATAGTTTCTTAGCTTTTGAAGAGTAAATATGAAAATCTTGAAAAATACTCATGTTAATTTCATTGTCCATAAATGTTTCTGTCAGACAAACAAAATCGTACTTTTGAATAAAATCGACAAACTCGTTATCAGTTAATTTTGATTGCAATCCACATACATTGTAATTAAGAATGCTGACTGGAAAATGGGTTTTTTTATGTAAATTTTGTTGAAACTGACGTGGGGAGTGGTCAATGTCAGGAATCGTGCTCCCGCAATCACTTGTAATTTGTGCCCGGCCTCTATCCTATTTCTCACCAGTGTTTGCTGTTGCTTCTCCTCGGGGTAAAGGCTGTCTCAGCATACTCCCATCACTGCTACAGACACTGTCCGTTCGCGCACTGCGGAAGGCATCCACACATGTTCGTCTGACTCATGGCACGTTGCCGGCATGTCCGGGAGCGTAAGGCACGCCTTTCCTCTTCATGCTCGGTAGTCCTGAAGTCTGGCACCTGTCTAGTTTCTGGGCGTGACTGTCGAGACACAGGCTTAGGGTCAGAGTCGGTAGTGTCCTCTCTCCCCTAGACCTGTGTGCACTAGTTGAGGGCAGGCTGGGTTATTGGGATTATTTTCATGCTGTTCCACAGGTTGCTTGTCTTCAGATTGGTCCAGCAAACGTTGATGTTGTTGCGGTTCTAACTGCCGCTGTTGTTCTGATTTTTCCTGTTGCTGTCCTGTTCCTTGCTGCTGATGCGACTCTTGCTGCTTTTTTTTTTGCTGCCATTCTTCTTCCTCTTGCAGTTGCAGCTCCTCTTCTTGCAGCTGATCTTGCTGATGTTGCTCATCTTGCAGCTGGTTTGGTTGTTGTTGTTGTTTTCCTTGCAGCTGTTCTGGTGCTGCTGTTTTTGTCGTTTTTCTCGCAGCTGTTCGTTCTCTTGCTGTTGATTCTTTAGCTTTTCCTGTTCCTGTTCTTGCTGTTGAACGTTTCTTGACTGAAGCTTTTGTTCTTCTTGCCCCCTGTTGCTGACTCTTTAGGAGCAGTTCATGCTGCCGTTGCTGGAGTTGTTCTTGGTGTTGCCGTTGCTGGTCTAGCTGTTTTTTGCTTTTTTTTTCCCAATGGCATTGTTTTGTTGTGTTGTTGATCCTCTTCTCGCTGTCTTTCTTTGTGTGTTTCCTTGATTCCCTTTTGTACCCCTCTCTGTCGCAGTTCTGCTCTCTGACAATTTGGTGACCTGTGAGGTGTGGGAAGAGCATTGAATTCCTGTGGAGTGGTCAGAGGACTATCGGGTAAAGGGGAAAAGCCAAACCTGTAAGGCGAGGGGTTGTCGCGATGCGCCATATTTTGCCGGTTCAAAAGTGGTGGCCAGTGCACGGAGTCTAGAAAAGGGAAGTGTTCGAAAAACCTGTCGCTGCTGATCTGATGGGACAAGTGGAGAAGATTTCCTTTTCTGCCGTAGTTCGGTCTGGGGGAACATACGGAAAACTCCCCCTCCCCCTGCTGCTGATCAGGGGAAACACGAGGCGAGAGTTCTTCCATGTTTCCATTTTGGTTGCAGGGGCCATGTCTCTTGTAGCTGGTGGGGCCATCATCACTTCTTAATGACCGCCGATGGCTATCATTTGATTGCCTAGGTATAAAGTTGTGTGGCCTACCATCTACATACAGTCTTCCGTTTCTAAATATTGGTATTTTACCTTCTTGCTTCAGTCGCTGGCACTGCTCCCTTTGGCCAACAGTGAGATCTGTTGCCACTCGGATATCCTCTTGTCGGAGCCGAGCTCTGAGTGCTCTGTTTTTCAGAAACTGCTACATCTCGTCAGTTTTCAT
>JADBJO010003282.1:232177-234621 GCA_016801955.1 Conus betulinus
AATGGGATTAGTGATAATAGGACATAATGCTTAGAAGCATAAAGGTGAAAATGACTGACGGTAATAACAATGACATCAGTGTTGTTGTAAATTAAATGTAGTGATGTAATGATGTTGATGAAGAGAACAGTAAAGGTAATGATATGATGATAGTGATAAAGTAATAAAGGTTTTAAGTAATATACCCTCTTACCATCAACACCTTAAAGCGGTGGTAAGTGCAGTAACACTAGCGGAAATAAAGGCGCCAGGAAAGGAGAGGAACGACCAGCGATAAAGGAGCTAGCATTCTATTTATTATGTGTGTGTGTGTGTGTGTGTGTGTGTGTGTGTGTGTGTGTGTGTGTGTGTGTGTGTGTGTGTGTGTGTGTGTGTGTGTGTGTGTGTGTGTCATTAGTAATGTCAGCCTTGTTCATTGGTACCCCCCCCGCCTCCACCCCCAGCAACCGCCATACCTACCAACACCCCTACACACATCATTACTAGGGCAGAGGGAGGGGAGTGGGGAGTAAGTCGATTGACGTAGCAAATGGTGAGACTCGGAGAGTGTAGGGAAAGGGAAAAGATGATAGCTGCAACCTATGTCTGAGGTAAACAGTGGGAGGTAGGGTAGTATGGGTGTGTGTAGGTGGAGGATATTTTAGACTGGAGCTGCAGAGGTAGAATGGTACATACTACTTTTGGACGTTGATGCCATGAGGATGGACAGTGCCCAGTTTGGCAATGAGATAAGATTCCTGCATAAGGCGTTCCAAGTTGTCACTCTTCGATTGCCAAAGTGCCAAGACTTTGACATGGTTGATGTTGTGTTGGGCATGGTTGAAGTGTAGGGCGACTGGTTTGGGCCGGTGGTGGCGGATGTCGGCCAGGTGTTCAGAGATGCGCGTCTCAAGTGTGCGGATGTCTCACCTACATAGATCTTACCACACAGCTGGCAGTGGATGGCATACACAATGTTGTGGCTCTGGCAGGAGAAGTGCGTTTAATAGTGAAAAAGAGCCGTGGGGCCATGTAAGATGGTGTCTGGTTTGGTGAGAGAGCAGATTTTGCAGTTGGGTTTTGAGCAGGGGAAAGTACCTGGTGGCTTAGGTGTGGATTTTTTGTTCAGCTTAGAGCGCACCAGTAGGTCGTTGAGGTTTTTGTCACGTTTGAAAGTGATCATTGGTTTGGTCTCAAAGGCAGGTTTATGATTTTCTACTATGTGCCAGTTAGACTTCAGGATCCTGCAGATGGGCAGATTGTGAGGGATGGAAGAGAAGGCAGGCAGTGGGTCTGTCTGTCTCTTTGGGAGGTTTAGTTTCCAGAGTAGATGTTCTGGATTTAGCTGCAGTGCGACTGAGAGCATCATTGATGACGGCACTAGGGTAGCCACGGTTGGTGAAAAAATCAGACATTTTGGTTGCTTGTATAGTGAAATCTTCTTCGCTAGAGCAGAGTCTGCGTAGGCGAAGGAATTCAGAATATGGAATGCTGTTTTTAGTGGACTGGTGGTGGGAAGATGTGTAGTCCAGGTATGAGTGCGCATCAGTAGGTTTGTAGAAGACTGAGGTTTGAAGCAGTCCATCTTTGAGGGAGATAGTGATGTCCAGGAAGTTAACTGACTGTGAAATGGTGTAGGTCAGCTGGATGGATGGATGGAAGGTCTGAGCAAAGTTGAGGAAATTCTGGAGGTCATGTTCTGGCATGGATGTGGCTCCCAATCCATCATCTATGTATCTTTTGTAGAGCTCTGGTGTTGGGCCTGTGTAAGAGGTTAGTAGGTGGTGTTCTAGGTGTCCCATGAAGAGGCAGGCATAGGATGGTCCCATTTTGGTTCCCATAGCAACACCACTGATTTGTGAGAATGTATGGTTGTTAAATTCAAAAGTATTGAGGGTGAGGACTAATTCTGCAAGTCTGACCAGTGTAGCTGTGGGAGGGTGTTGTTGGTTTGGGGGCCGTTTGTTAAGGAAGAATGCGAGGGCCTTCAGTCCATCAGCATGAGGGATGGAAGTGTAGAGAGAGACGACATCAAGTGTAAAGAGGAGGCTGGGTTGAAAAGTGGGATCTGTGTTGTATGAAATTAATCATGTTGAGTGTGTGTGTAGTGTCTTTGAGTATGTGGGGAGGCCTTGTACGATGGGTTGGAGGAGAGAGTCTAAAATACTGTGAAATGTGTTCTGTAGGGCAGCTGCATGCAGATACAATGGGTCTGCCAGGTGTATTGGTTTTGTGTATTTTAGGGAGCAGGTAGAAGGTGGGTTGTTTGGTGTCTGTCATTATGAGGAGTTTGGCTGTCTTCGTAAGTTGTTATGTTTGATTTCTTGTTTAACTGTGGTTGAGATGAGTTTCTGGTGTTGGGGAGGGTTGATACTGTGAGTGGTGTATAGAAATTTGTCAATGTCTTGTCGTTGTCTCAGTGATTCAAGGGCTTTTTGTTCATCCCGTGAGAGGTTGGAATGGCG
>JADBJO010003282.1:236471-254609 GCA_016801955.1 Conus betulinus
GAAAGGGCTGTCAGCATACTGTCTAGTTGTCAAAGGCTTCTTGACGGGCAAAGTCACACAAATCCGTGAGGTTGCTTAAGTTACAGGAAAAATCGTTGCTAGCTTTGCTGCTGTCAAGTATGGACCTCTCTATTATAGACAGCTTGAGAGGAAGACTCAGGTGCAGACGCCATCTTCCTCGCCTACCCAGGGACCTCAGAGCAGTTCATCCTCTCATTCAGAAACGTCGGCTAAATCTGTTTGTCTGCAAGATCTCACCAAAAATTTCTTAACTTCTGGTTTATCAAGAAATTCATTTGCTAGATCTAATCATGGATTTATGGAGATCCAGCACCCATAAGTCCTACAAAATCTACATTCAAAAATGGCAGAAATTTGTAAGCAGAAATGAAATCACTACTTGTACTCTTGCGCGTGTGGCAAATTTTTGGCTGAACTGTGTGCTGCAGGTGCTAGTTATAGGACATTTAACCTAGCTAGAAGTGCGGTTTCAGCATACCTTTGTCCTGATAACACAGAAACAATAGGTCAACATCCTATAGTCTGTAAAATTGTCAATGGTGTGTTCAACAATAGACCATCACTCCAAAGTACTGTGACATATGGGATGCAGACACAGTCATTGATATGCTGGCACAATGGCCAGGTGCAGAACAGCTCAGCTTTCTGAAACTCACACTCAAAACACTTATGTTACTTGCTTTACTCTCTGGTGAAAGAGGACAGACTTTCCATAGTCTTACTGTTGATGATGCAAAAATCCATGAGTCTAAATGTGTACTTGTATATAGCTCTTTTTTTTTAAACAAACCAAACCAGGGACTCACTTAAAGCTTTTAGTCATACTTTGTTTTGAAAACAAGAGATTGTGTCTGGTTCACCACCTTCGGTAGTATTGAAAAAGACCACCCCACTCACGAACTGGGAAAGCACTTTTTATCAGTTGCATAAAACCTTTTGCACCTGTGAAAAGAGAAACTATCTCGTTAGTTGAAAGATGTGCTGCTTATGGCTGGAATAGACATATCGAAGTACTCGGCTCACAGCATTTCAGCAACTAGTACTTCTGCAGCATTAAGCAGAGGTGAACCAATAGACAGCACCCTTCAAGCAGGTGGATGGTCAAACAGGAAGACTTTTTTCAAGATTCTACCATGGAATCATTAAACAGAATGAAGATGGAAATGGTGGTTCTATGAAGACTAAGAGTTTTTCCCAATCTGTGCAAGACACATTTTGTAGACAACGGGAAGTAACTCACATTATGAGCAGATTGCCTTTCAGAGCCTGACGCGTTAAGGAAATAACGTGTGATCCCCGCCGCTAAAACCTCCACATGTATACGTCTGACCAATCAGCAGACGAAGAATGATTTGAAAATTAAACGATACTTACCTGGAAGTTGAAGTTTAATGAAGATTATTTCGAGGATGCTGTTGGGTAGAGGTATACGTGTGCCCACCCATCAGCGACTCGAGGTACATCTATTGAACCCCGCCCTTCTGAGTTTGTTCTTGGGGATCCCACGTAGCTAAGTATGGGGCGAGCGGGCGGTTTCGTCCTCAACATGTATACCTCCACCCACAGCATCCTCGAAATATGTCCATTAAACTTCAGCTCATTTAATTTTCAGATTAAACTGAAATGGAAAGTGTCGCTGTATTGGTTAAACTGAAATGGAAAGTGTCGTATTAGTTGTCGTCCTTCTGCTGACCGCCAGTTGGACGCCACCTCCTGTTGGCCGACAGGCAGCGGGACATGACAGCTGATGACCTCACGACAACCACCACACACAGCACAACTGCACGCATGGATTATTTCAGGCGTGAGCTGATTCTGACAGCCCCCCCCCCCCCCCCCCCAAACAACCAGTAGCATGCAGATATCATCAGAGACAGTGGAGCAGTTCTTGTAAAGTACGCGTCCAGCATCTCATTCACCGCTATCACCGTGTGTTCATTCCCGTTGTTTCAGAAGTTTAAAAATTTATGATTGCGTGTGCATTTTATTTGTTTAGCTATTTCATTTTGCCATGGTGTTCATTGCTTCTTATTTACTGTAGATCTAACTGAGCTTGTCGTCTTGTATAAACACACTTTCACTGAAATGTGTTTCTGTCTGCCTCTTACAATCTGCCTAACCGTTAGCGACCACGCCACCACTGGTAGGCCTCTTACGGGATGTAGATGTGCTGGGTGGGGTTGTGCCATAATTGTAGTCAGTTTTCCAGCACCTCAGTGACAAGTGTCTCCTTGACAAGTCATGTGAACCATCTGATATCAGTTGCAGCGGGTGGGTTGTCTGTTCCTGTCTGTCGTGTGTGTGTCTTCATTCTAAATAACTGAATCATGAGGCTTACTGTAGCTTTTGCCAGCTTTTGTAATCTGGTTCCAAATTGTTCACGTACTCTTCTTGAATATGCCAGCTTGCAACGTGTCATCCTGCGCGTATAACCTCCTGGTCTTCCTGCAAGCACACACACACACACACACACACACACACACACACACACACACACACACACACACACACGGGGGGGGGGGGGGGGGGGGGGGGGGTTCTGGGGTTCTCACGCTGTCTTTCTGTCTCCCCTCTTCCCTTCATGGATTCACCATTTCCCTCTGTGTATTACCCTTCATCATTATCATTGCTATCATCGTTGTCGTTGTCGTCGTCGGGTCGGTCTGACTGTCTGTCTGTCTGTCTGACTTTCTTTCTCTCTCTCTCTCTCTCTCTCTCTCTCTCTCTCTCTCTCTCTCTCTCTCTCTCTCTCTCTCTCTCTCTCTCTCTCCGTGTGTGTGTGTGTGTGTGTGTGTGTGTGTGTGTGTGTGCTCCACTTCAGATAGAACGTCCGACATAATAATCCACATACATGCGAAAGGTCTCGCTGACAAAATGCGTAGCTGCCTCTTCCCCTCATCCACATCTTCCCTCCTCCATCTCCCCGACCATTCTTCCTCTTCCCAAACCTATTCCCGCCCCAGGACCACTCCATTACTCCCCACCATCTCTCTCCACAAGACGCTTCTTCTTCTCTTCTTCTTCTTTCTTCTTCTTCTTCTTCTTCTTCTTCTTTCGTTCGCTTCCCGTTGGATGAGCAGCCGGTGTGTTCCCTGGCCAGTATTTCCTTCTGGATGCTGCATGTGTCATACAGTCTTAAGGATGTGGTCGGTTGTCATTGGTCCCTCATCACAAGGGCACTCTCCACTCTGTCCAATGCCAAATTTCGTGTGCATGTGGTGGAGCAGGCGATAGTGTTCAGTCCTCAGGCGGAAGATCTTGACCTGGTCCAGTCGTCCCAGCAAATGGTATTTGTCTTCTGGGTTGTGTTTGGGGTGCTGGAGGCGCCACTTTATTCCTTGCAGTGCCTTGATGATTGTCTTGATTTCATCGTATGACACCAGGTTGCTGGCCTGCTCCTTCTGTGCACCGTCTTTGCCAGAATATCCGCTTTTTCGTTACCTCTGATGCCACAGTGTGCTGGTACCCATTGTATCACCACTTTCTTCACTCTGGCGCTCAGGGCAACAAGGGCTGAAGTAAGATGGTTCTGTTCTTTGCAGCGGGAGTTCTTGAGGGCTTGGAGCACGGGAGAGAGCGTCTGAAAAACACCACCACCTGCACTGTTGTTCTTGTGGAGTTCTGCAAGACTGTTTGTGCTGCCTTCTCGCTCAGCTCGGAAGTTGGTGGAGTATTTTCCTGTTGGGATTGCAATTTCTTCAATTCCGTCTTTGTATCAGAGGAAGATTCCAGCTCCACCATCCCTCGTTGCTTCTGTGGTGGAGTCATCTGTAAAGACATGGGTCCAGTCTTCCTGGGGGTACTGGTTGCAGATGTACTCCATGGCCAGGGCTTTCCTTTGGGTGTCTGACTGTGTTCCTCTCTTCTCCACCCCGGGAATGCTGTTGACGACTGTTGGGAACACCTGCCTCTTCCAAGATAGGTGGGTGACATTTGCCAGGATAGGCTTTGCTTCATGTTCCATCAAGACTGGGGTTTGTCTTTCAAGGCGTCTTGACTGGTGGATGAAGCTGCCTCTTTTCAGCCAACTCTTGGTGGGTCTGCCCATTCTGTCGTTCATTCGATGGTTTTTCAAGGCGTTTGAATTTTGCTGCCTGGATGAGGATCTTCTCTGTCCTCCAATGACTGTAGCCCAGTGGTCTCCTCCATCTTCAGGATTGGGGTGGATCTCATGGCGCCAGTTATGACACGCTGAGCTGGTTATGTATCTTGTTGAGATGGTCGAGGTTAGACTTTGCAGCTGATGCCCATGCTGATGTCCCGTACTCAATTACAGGTCGGACTCTCCCCGTGTAGAGTCTCTTCAGGATACGTTCGTCAGCCCCCAGTCCGTCCCTGCAAGTTTCCTCGTGATCGCCAGTCTCAGCTTGGCCCTGCTACAGCATCTGGTGATCTGCTGTTTCCAAGTGAGCCTGCGGTCTAAGGTCATTCCCAGGTAGTTAAGTGTGGGTTCCTCTGCAAGCCTTAGTCTGTTCAGAGTCAGCTTCGCCTCTTGCTTCTTGCTGGATAGGCTGAAGACTGTGTAGGTTGTTTTGCTTGAGTTGACAGAGACAAGCCATTCTTTGGTCCAGTCGCTGATTTTATTGAGCGCAGTCTGGAGGCGTACCTGTGCTGTAGTGGTGTACTCTTCAGAGCACCATAGTACCAGGTCATCTGCGTAGATCGCTCCTCTGACTCCTCCTGGCAGTTCTCTGACGATGTCATCTATAAAGATGAGGAACAGCGTTGGTGAAAGGACTCCTCCTTGTTACTCCCTGTCTCAGCACCTTCTTTCTTGCTCTTTTGACCGTGAATCTTGACTCGGGCTTGGTGGGTTGTGTAGGTACTGGCTGATCCAGGTGTACATCATCCCAGACACACCACATCGCCGTAGTTTAAGCCTAAGCCCGTCCTTCCAGACTTTGTCGAACGCCTTCTCCATGTCAATCCAGACAGCAAGCGTGTTTTCTTTCTTGGAAAGCGCGTCCTCTATGTTTTGAGTGATGAATGTGATCTGGTCTTCTGTTGATCTGTGTTGGCGGAAGCCTGCCTGTTCAGGGCTCAGCAGCTGATGCTCCTCAAGGTGCCAGACAAGCCTTGTGTTGACAAGTCTCTCCATCACCTTTTCTAAGCAGCTTTTAAGGCTGATGGGTCTGTAGCTGTCAGCCTTCGACTTGTCCTTTTTCCCTTTTTATGAATGGGATCATGTCTGCTTCCCTCCAACACTGTGGTACTGATCCTGTCTTCCAGCTGGAGTTAAAATTGTTAGAAAGAGCTGCCTTGTTCTTCATCCCAAGACGCAGAATCATTTCATTTGGTGATTCCGTCTGGTCCAGGTGACTTCTTCAGGTTGAGGCTCTGCAACGCTTCCTCCAGCTCCTTTCTCTCTGTGAAAACTGTGGCCATGACTTCCTCTTGGGGCTCTTTTTCATGAAGTTCACCTTGGGCCCTGTGCACTGCAGCTATGTTCAGGAGGGACTTCCAGATTGCTGATGTTTGCATAGACGTCTATGAAGTGTCTGCTGCTTTCTTTCCAGAGAGTTATTTCCATTCTCTGTATTGTGTTATTTGGACTGACTTGTTGTTTTGTTACTGAGGGTTCTAGCCAGTTTCCATAGCTTGCTGCCATCTTTGTCGCGATTCAGGGTTTCAGTTTTTCTTTTGCCAGCTTTTCCTTGCAGCTTGTGCGCAGGACAGCTTGTATCTGGCAGTTATTTCCTTCAGCGCTATGTTGTTCTCCAGTGATGGCTGCTTTTCTTCTGCTCGGTCCCTGGCTTCCGTAACAGCATCTTCCAGATTCTGGAGTTCCTCCGTCCAGTGGGGTTTGTAGTCTTTGCGTGCTCCTCTTGGGATGGATTCTGTAGCAGCAGCTTTCAAGACGGGCCTTTGTGAAGTCTTGAACCATCTTGTTTGAGTCCTTCTGCCTGATGTTGATTGGCTTTGTGTATATATCTGTGAGGGTCTCGAAGAGAGTCCAATCCACCTTTTTATAATTCCAGCGGGGAAAACACTTTGCTTGAGGAGCCTGCAAAGTTGAGGTTGATAGAGAGTTTGACGGGCTTGTGGTCACTTCCTCCAAGCTGGTTGAGGACTGTTCTTTTGGTCCTGACGAACAAGTCGTTGGTGGCGAACGCTAAATCTGGTGTTGATGTGGTCATCCAGCGTCTAGAGTAGAATGTGGGTTCATCATCATCTTGGTTGATGAGATGAAGATGTGTGTCAATTCCTTAATCCTCAACTTCTTCGCCTCTCTTATCGTCTCGTCACAGCCCCATCTCTCTGAGTGAATGTTAAAATCTCCCACCACCACGCAGTTGTTGTCTGGGATGTTCATGTATGTGAGGGAAAGATCAAGATCTTGAGGGCAATAGACATTGTAGATCCTGATGTTGTGGTCTTTAAGGACTATATCAACCCCTTGGATCTCTGTCTGTTGATTGGTGTTGATCTTGAGTTCTTCGGTCAAATGTGTCTCTTGGACACATGCGATGTCAATATTTTCTTGTCGGAGTGCCACTCACCTTTAGTCATGGCACCCGTACGCCTACCTAGTCGAGTAATGGCGGTGGCTATTGCTTCTCCGAGTATCTCAAACACCGGTTGGCGAATGCCTCGAATCGTTAGGTAAGTGCATATCCGCCCATCTATTAATGACCGCTGATGCCACGGCCAATTAAGTTACGATGCACAAATGAGAGACATATTATCAATGAGCACACCTCGCGTGTGTCCGCAGCACACAACATTTGAAAAAAAAAACCGATAAACAAAAGACAGTAAAAACACCCCACTCTGGCACTTGACCTCACAAGTAGTAGGGTTCGACAACTTCACTCCGGGTGGACGGAGGCACGCACGCAAAGGTCACTTCGGTAGTGAACATTCGTCCAAGTTTGTGGCCGGAGACTGCTCTCTCTATCGTCGCCGCGGCAAGAATCTAGAGCTTAGACATCACACCGTGATCAGCTAACCCATAGCTGAGATGGTCCAGTATGTCGGCATCCTAGTACTCAGCTCACGGGGAAACTACCGTGGGTCTTAGGTGCCTAGGCATCTCACGCCCTCACTGACTGAATTGATGAAGCAGCACTGGTCCCTGACTCTAGATTCCACTTACAAGACATCTTGTCATCCATCTTCCCCTCAGTATCACGAAGCAAAACGAAACACAAAAGAGGGGGGGGGCGGAAGCAAGGGGACAGAAAAAAAAAGAGGCGGAAAGGGGGCAAAAGCGACAACAATAAACAGAAGAGAAAAGGGGAACAGCAAAGGGACAACAACACACACGACCACCTCCGCAACCACGAGCGGAAAAGAGGGGAATGCACACACACAACCACCCACGACACAGCAAAAACACAACTCGCACAGCATACATAGAGGAGCAGTACAGCCAGATAGAGTGCCAAACAGCAGACACTTCAGAAGAGACAGTGACACAAGACAAACAATAGGACATGCACAACAGGATAATAGTACACACCGGAGACGGACAGGGGTGGTACTCGTGACTCTCGGCTAACAAACTGCTCCGCGCGAGAGTCGAGAGATCAGACTCTCATAAATGAGGAGAGAGCAGTAGGAGAGAGGATGAGGAGAGGAAACGACGCACGACGACGACGATGCAACACGACGACTACAGCTATGATACATTATGAAAGTTTTGTGTACCTATAGGTAAGGTTGCATGACAGTGACAGGCAAAAGGGAGACACAGTAGAAAGGCGGTTGAAAGAGGGATCATACCGAGATAGACGAAGAGCGGTGTTTCACACAAGCACACACACACGAACACCCGACTGGAATCACTATAAAGAGGGGGTGGACACCTCTTACGAGCACCACTCCCATATATATACGACACAAAGCATCAACATCAGGCAGCAAGAGTAGCAGACGAGGAGCAAAAAAGAGATGGTAGAGATATATATAAGAGAATAGAAAGGACGTAATACTTCGAGGATAGAGCTACAGATCTTATAATACTTACTAGAGATATCGCAGTCAGCGGCGAGTAGGAGAGAGATGCAAGACGTCGAAGGACCACAGTATCAGATCAGCTCCGAGCTTGATCGACGAGAGGCAAATAAGCACAGACCGAGCCCTGCTTTACAGATCGTCAACGCACGTACCGTTCGAGCTTGGAAAGCCTTTTTCGTCACCATGCGCATACGTGGCGAACCGGTTACTGACTCACATTTCACCTCGATGTCGACTGCATCGCTGAGCACAATGTAGCACATCTGCCGCGTGAAGAGGATGCAGTCCAAATCAGACTGGTGTTCGCTAGATCCGAAAGAGATGTGCGCTCTTCTGCAGTCGAACGAAGGCTAAGGACCAAGCTAGGCTTAAAGAGATAGTACTGAAACTGCCTGAATCGCGACCAAAGATGGTCACGCAAGCTATGGGTAAAACTCGGCTAAGAAACCTTGCGCATACCATTGCAATCTCAAAAAATACAAGTCCGACTCGAAAAAAGTAAAAATGACAATAACAAAAAATCTAACAGGGAAAAAGAATCACCTCCAGGGGAAAAAGCAAAAACGAAAGAACAACGGATGACGTTCGGGAAAACACGTCAGCAGAAGTCACGGTCCGGAAGCGCCCGGACGAGGGCTCGGGAGCATCGAAAACGGGCACAGGCTGGTCCAAAAGTCCCGACAAGAAAAAAGGGGCACAAAAGAAGGAAGCGGGGAAACATCGTTTACATCTCTCTCAACCACTCTGGTTTTGTTTTGTTTGGGTTGGGGGGGGGTTGGTTTGGGGGTATATGTGGTTAAGCTGGATGTGTCTGTTGGTTGGAGTTTGTCTGTTTTTTTTTGTTTTCAGTTGATAGGTTGATATCATATGTTATGATGGTAAAGGGGGTGTCGTGATGCTCCTTATGCATAGTGGTGTATTGACTTGTTTAATACCCTAGTTTGTTTATAGTTATGACTGTTTACTAGCAAATGACCTCAATTTCTGGACACTGACAGCGCCCGGGGTCATGAGATTTGGTATTCATCTATGTCTCGGTGTTTACACTCTCGTCATGTGCTCTTCTAATTTGAAAAACATGGGTGCGAGAGAAAGTTTACCTTAATTTGTGGGGCTTACTTACAACAATAGGCGATCTTTCTTTATCGGCGATATACTTTCTTAAATGGTGTTGGATGTAAGAGATAATTGGTTCACATTAATTAGCAGCTTTGTGGTTTGCTTGTTTGCCGCTAGTCTGTGCATAATTGTTGTGTTTTGAACATTTTAATATGTAGTCGTTCGATCGTGTGTCTTCTTTGCCTTGTTTTCGATATGTTTCTTATTCCTTGTTTTTTTAGGACATCGAGGGATTACATGTCACAAGTAATAAGCGTTTCACAGATTCATTTTCGAAGTCGTGTCTGAGACCAAAAGGAATGGATAGGTTGCTTTAAAAGCGCCTGTACCGTGCTAGTTACTTTTTGGTTACAACTGTGAATTTTGGGTTTTGTGTCCATTGGCCTATGATATTTTCAAAGGTATTGGCATTCTGGGCTCAAGATTCACACACACTTTCGTGTATGCATGTGTGGTAAATTGCATGAAATTATCTGTCCGCACTTGTCATTATAAGGGATCTAGAAAAAGGACTCATGTATACAAAGAACTGGGCAAGTTCAATAACGATACCACGTAACTTTTCAGGATCCGTTTACCAAGACAGCATGGGTTACAACCGTAATACAATAAAGAGGTTAGCTTTTTTTTGTGGTTTCACTTGCGAATGTTATGCTTGGGCTTATTCGAGTAATCTGGGTATTTGATATCAAGACTGCACAAAAACTGGTAAAACAATGTTATTTTAAGGAATTTGGTGGAACGATTTAATGTGACCCAAGACAAAACCATTGGCAGTTTTTGGTGCGCACAACTGTTGTTGCCGATCAGTCATACAAAAGTAGGATTTGGGTCCACGGATAACGAATTCGGGCTAGATATAAAGCAATTTTTCTATACCCGAAAAAAAGGGGGAGAGAAAGGAGGAGGGGGGAGAGAGAGAGAGGGGGGGGGAGGAGAGGGAAAAGAGAGAAGAGAAAGAAAAAAAAAAAGAAAGGGAAAGGAAAGGAAAAAGAAGAAAGGGGAGAAGAAAAAAAAGAGGAAAAAGGAGGGAAGGAACAAATAAAGGGGAAGAAGAGTGAGGGAAATAGGGGGGAAGGGAAAGGAAGAGAGAAAAAAGAGGAGAGAGAAGAAAGGGGAAGAGGAGAGGGAAAAAGGAACAAAGAAACAAGAGCTGAACTGATAAACAAAGGTGGAACATTAAATTTCCTCCACAAATCCTACCCTGCCTAATTCAAATATGGATATTATTAGTGTGAAAATATTAACTTTCCACTATCGCTAAACGTCCACGCTTTTAGTAATTTATTGGGGCGATACAGACAAGTCACACGAACCACTTACAACGCCGGTTCCTGACTTTTAGATTTCACCTGTTGGAGACTGGGTTCTGTGACAAATGTCTGTGGGGAAAATTGCGCGAAAAACCATTAAGAATACAACCAATTACTATACTCCAGGCAGCTCAAAAGTGAAACCAATGAAGAGAGGGTGCGGGTGGTACGAGTTATGGTGGCAACAGATACTCCAACAGACTGACCTCTTTTCCCTAATGTCAATAGCAGCATTGAATCTGTGCGTTAAGAAATTCTTGTGAGACATGTGAGTTTTCCAATTCGCGCTAAAAGGAGATGCACTGTACCGGTCCGAGGAGATAAGAGGTATATCCCTTCACAGAAACATTAGGAGATCCACATGCGACAGGACGGGAAACATAGTCAACTCGCGAGACGCAGTTGCGCGTGTGTGTGTGATGTGGGTGCATGGTGGAATGTGGTGGCTGTGTAACTAACATAGAATGAAATAGTCTATCTAATGCTGTGTATTCAAAAATCAAGAACTCCCAAGAATATTTTCAGACTCCATCCAGTGGATAGAAGCACCGGGGGGGCGACGACCCAAGCTGCCACGGATAAACAGAAGACCCTTTAAAAAAAATTCAGTTCATCTTAAGAACATTTGCCTCGTGGACTGCTTAAAAGGACCACCAGGATGATGCTGATCAGAATGCATGCTGTTGCGACGCGGACGCAAGGTGGTCAATGTGTCATGGTATGTGTTGTGCGCGTGGTACGGCGCGTGCGCGGCAGCGGGCGCAAAAAGCGCGACGACAGAGCAGCGGATATGCCGACAGAATAGAGAAGATAGATGAGACAGTCGTTGTAGTGCTGTGGTGTGATGTGATGGGTCATCGATCCTGTATAGTGTTGTTACGCTACGTGCGATAGCGTAAGAAGCGGCGATAAAGGCAGTGCTGCGTAGACGCGTACTGTAAAAGAAAGATCCGTATCGTGTTTCGTAGTGTGTGTGTGTGTGTGTGTGTGTGTGTGTGTGGAGTCGGCGCGTGAATGATATGAGAGTACCTCCTGATCGTTGTGTATCACCAAGATTGATGTTGCAAGTACAGTAATTGTGTTTTGCTGGTGGTGCTTTTGTTGTTGATGTTCCTGTTGTGTTTGATAAGAGTCGGTTACTTGGTCCTTCTTAGGTCGATTTCTCGTCTCGTCTTGCTCAAATATGGCTATGCAATGTTAATGATGTGGGATGAAGATCGATAGCACCTATATCGGACGATGAATAGACATAGTTATATACATAATCGCGCAGAGCACACAGATGTAAAATTGGTAAAAAGCAGATAGGGAGAGATGTCACCCATAATGCAGAAAAAATTAACAATGCACATTGCCTGCAGATGTGTTCATTGAAGCAAGACCAGAAGAGCCGACAGTGGTGTTCATAAACAACAGTAAGCGTGCCAATAGGGTCGGGGGGATGGGTGGGGAGAAAGTGGGTACCCAGAAAAAACAGGAATGTTTTATAAACGAGCTTGTGAATATAAATGCACAAAAGACGAAGCAGGTAAAGTAATCTAGCAGTATCATCTAGCACCAGCGACATGTCTTTAAACAGCCTGTACAATTCGACTCTCTAAGCAACTCCGTAAGGGGTGCCCGTGACCCTCCGGTACTGCAAGCTCTCCAAGCCTCTAGTAGCGGCTTCGTATCAACACAGCTACACTTCAATCAAAAGATCTGCGGAAAGAAGGACCGTCGGTCAAATCAATAACTCTCGGAAAA
This sequence comes from Conus betulinus, assembly GCA_016801955.1. Lineage (NCBI taxonomy): Eukaryota > Metazoa > Mollusca > Gastropoda > Neogastropoda > Conidae > Conus > Conus betulinus. The sequence goes on from JADBJO010003282.1 coordinate 248,630, forward strand.
AAAAGGACATAGGGTGGCACAGAAGAGAAGGCAAAAGGATCCACCCACGAAAGGAGCCCCTGGCTCAAGCTGGCAGGGGAAAATAGGACTAAACAGTCCAACAAGAAGAAGGAACCAATGGTCTTTCTCTACATACTCGACTCTCTACTCACAGAAGCTACGCACGAGGATGCGTCGGAGCTACAGACTAGCGTCCTCTTACTCTACAACATACGTGACATTGAAGACTCCAGCACTCTCTGCTACATCCCACACACGAATCATCAACCTCCACCACCGTCGCGACGTCTGCGACCGGATCGTGTGGTGTGTGTTGATAGTGTGTGTGTGTGCATGCTCTGTGTGTTAGAGAGGCCGTTATTCAATTCCGTGTAGTCGTCATGTCCTTAGCGGATTCTTTGAATGCGAACAATGTCACGTCTCAGAATTGATACATACTAGAATAGCAGAATCATTGGGTTTGTGTGAGAAGAACGTAAAACGTAGGGTGTCAGGTATTTACTGTTTTATGTGCCACAGTGGCGTGGCACGCTGTACAGCCATATTTTAGTCTGACAAACACTGTGGTTTTCGTCAGTGGTCACGTAGCGTGCGCCGCGCCGCGTGTATCAGGGCGACTCGTTCTCTGCTCTGTCTGTCAATACCATAGACGACAGAGATAATTAGGTAGGTCACATCGCCTAAACGAGTGCGGTCATCAATGAGCGAATGCTTTAATGAGTGCGCAAAGAGTAATCTGGGGGGATGGTGAACATGGGATCAGAAAAATTTGAAGAGTGCAGGAAGGAGAGCTGTTAAATCGGCGAAGGAGGAGGATATGGCAGGCAGCCAAACACAGTGAAAAGCCTGACTAGAAGGTAAACGAATACACCCTAGGCGGCGAGATACTGATGGAATACGAACAAAATACATAACGTGTTCCTCAATAGACAAGGAATATGGGGTCGTTAATAGAGTACGCCTCCTGCTCAGCACACCAGTAATATCTTACTCAGTTCCTTCCATCATAGTATATCGTCTTTATATTTACAACCATCTAATGCTGGTCCGCCATCACATAAGTTACCTTATAACTTATACAGGTTATTCTCAGACTCTTCTCTGCTGTAGGACTGTAATCATCATTTGCATAAGCCTGTCTTCTAAACCTTACGAGGGCACAGAATTGATCGAATCATGATGTGGCTAATCGGACAGATGTGGTGAGTCTGTAGAACCCATCTGCCTGCATGAGGTGATCAAGATGACACAACACAAGAGAATTACCGATTCTCATTATCACTCCATTATTCATACAGCAGTAGTAATCCTGACACATTCATTGTTTCACGCATTTTCCAGAAGGATATGATTACTAGGAGTTGGCCTCTATGCACTTGAGCAGGTCCTTGACAATCGAAACACGCTGGTAATCTTTGTCCATCCGTTGTTACCATTTGGACAATCATTTGGCTGATTCTAGAAGAGAATTGATAGACTGTTGGACTGTTTGCTAGGTGCCTGTTTGCATGGTGGCGGGTGGATAGGTGCTACCGTGAGTGGTGTCGGTCCGGCATGATGTATATGGTGTTGTGTGTTGGTGATGGTACTGGAAAAAGTGTGGTGTGGTGCGTGACACTGCGTCACGCGCACGATGATGTGTGTGCGGCGCAGGTAATAAGTAAGAATAATGGAAAAGAAGGATCGAGGGGGGAAGAGACGGGGGGGATAAGTGAGTGTGGTGCCGGCCTGGTGAATTCAGGTGAGGAAGAGATGAATGGTGCGTGGATGATGGATGAGGTGAATGATGTGTGTGATGTGGAAGAGATCGATTGGTGTCTGTAGTGTGGCGTTTGTGTTGTGTCCTGAAAGTTTCTCTTTGTCCGTAACTTTGAAAAAAAAAAAAAAAAGAAAAAAAAAAACGATTAACCCTCAAACGACCAAGTGGGGTCCGTTTGAACCCCAGCAGCATATTCTTATGTGCCGTTTTTGAGATTTTTCGTAAGAAAAAATTTCCAGCCATGAATTTGTCAATCTATGTTTCTTTGAACTTCACACGCATTTTTGCAAAAATCTGCATAAGGGTATGACAGCTGTAGTTAAAATTTCTTTGGGATCCAAATGGACCCCAGCAAGAAATAATACTATGTCATATGATGTTACTGTCTTCAATTTTATCAAAATTTTCACATCTACTGAATGTTTCATATTGTGTTACAGTAAACCATGGACAACAGAACTAGTTTTAGGTTCTTTCTTTATTATTTCTTATTTTATGAAGAAAGAAAATACGTTGTTCTATAAGAAAGATTCAACGGGAGAGAAATCACTCACTTTTTTGGTCCACAATTTTTTTGAGACCATAACTGCATTTGAATATTAGATAATATTTGTCAAAGTTGAAAGAAGCAATAAAACTATACTTTAAGGGAAACTGACTCAATAAAGCTTTCATTTCAGCAGAAAATCTACTAGGGTCCAAACGGACCCCACTTGGTCGTTTTCGTTGGTAAAAAGCTGGTCGTTTGAGGGTTAAAAAATTTCTGTATTACAAATAGCTACCGCTTACGCGCTTCGACCCCGTCTCGCCTCGGGGAGAGTTGTCGTGTTGTGTTCCGATGTCCAGATTTGCGTCTGTGGACGCAAATTACGTCACGACGCAATGCGTCACGTGATCGCCGACCCAATGTTGCTGTTTGTAGGACACCAAGGATATACTAAATTTGGTGGCGATCGGCCTAAAACTGTGGCCGTGTATAAGCGAACAGACAGACAAAATAAGATAAGATAATGTTGCTTATAGCCCAGCCGACCGCAAAGGGCCATATCAGGGCTGTCACCACGTTAAAACAGACAGACAGACAAACTTAGCTTATATAATAGATTCACAACAAACTACAGGTGTGCGGCAGCAAATGGGGATGAATACCTACACAGAGGGAATTTACGGTGTGTTTGAAAGAAAGAGGAATGGAGGGAGAGAGGGGAAGGGTCAGTGGCCCTTTGCGCGCCCAGCTGAAGTCTGAGCCCACAGTAGGTTACCCCTACCTCCAGCACCGAAGGGCGCAGGGGAAAGCGGAAGAACTGGTTGTAACTAGCAAGGATGTCATGTCCACGATCTAAACAGACTTAATGACAATATGACTTTTTTACCTTTTTATTAAGGCAAAAAAATATTAAGCCTGGCGTATTAAATCTAGTTGAACATAAACCTAATCTGTCCTTTATTTTGAAGGATTAGAAAAAAAACGCTGTTTAAGTATTCTTGCTTTTTTTCCTTTACCAAATGCACATTTCATTCCTCCTAACTCGAATTTATGTTGACCTTAACCTACGCTGCATTAGGTGTCGTGAGAATGGCGTTGTTATACGTGGAAACAAGCTCCTAGTGCTGCAGAGGTCGCCTGTGAGTAATGTGTGACAGAGGCTTATCGGGGTAACCGACCCCAAACGAAGGATGCAGTGTTGCGAACCGTAGACCATTGCGTTATCTTCGCGTTTCAATGGCGTACTCTTTCTCCCTCTGTGCCAATCAAAACGCATTCTATCTCTCGAGGCACTAGGTCAGACAAGGACGTCTGCCATAGTCTTATCGTGGAATCCCATCCCAAACGGGATGGAGAGTACCGAAAAAGCGTTGTCCTCTGCGCTATCTGTCGGTTCTGTGACATATTCAAAACGCGCGTTCCGTCTGTTCAGGCGGTAGTTACAATAAGGACGTAACAGCTGTGTTCTTTAGAACTCCCCCCCCCTTCCCCTTCCCGGCAAACGGGGACGTTGATTTCATCCTCTCCTGGATATTTTTGACTTCAGAACATCGTGTAGTGGTCGGCTAGAATGTGTGTGGGTTCACATTCGAGTCGTAGGTTGACTGGTGTTTTTTCTTAGTTGTTTTTTTCCGTCTATACCTTGGGTTAGAATAGTTCAGTTAGTAGAACATCGGGCACGTAATCCTGGTGATCTTGGGGTTACGGGTTCGAATCTCCGCCGGACCGCTCTGGAACAACATTGGTTGTGACTCTATTTCTGGAACAGGAGGGTTTTCCCCTCGGATTCAACATTGGTTGTGACTCTATTTCACAAAAAGTCTTCCAATGAAAGTTTAAACTCTACGTTCCGTGTGTGAACGCACACTTAACATCTTGCACACACGTAAAATTCCATCACCAACTTTCCAGTTTGTTCGTTGGTATTGATCACACCTCTACACATGGCATGCACACCTTAAGTGAAAAATCCGGAGAATGAAGGGAGCAAATGAGTGCCTGATATATTGACTGAATGACGTTGGGAAGGACTGAACGAAGTACCTACCAGCAGATACCTCCTCAGTCGGCGTTAACCAGGTAAGCAACGTGTGTAATGCGTGTGGATTCTAAAGAACGTAGAGCATGGTCTATATCCGAGGACAGGCGCTATAGAAGTACTCATATTAATGATGATGATGAAATAACTTTGATGGTGATGATGATGATAATGATGATGATGATGATGATAGCTATGATAATAAGAAGACACCGTCCACTTCCTGCCTCTACTCCATGCAATCTATAAAGGATGACACGATTAATCAGTGTCCCATATGTACCATGTCTCTTGCGGACGTTACAGAACCCACGGCGGTTCAAGAGTTGCTTTAATTCAGAGCTCTAAATATAAGTTCTCATTTTAATGGTTGAAGACAGTCAGTTGTCCATATTGAAATGGCTGCAGTGAAAACAGTAGCCATTCCATCGTCGAATGCATGAATTATCCGTCTCCCTCACCCAGTCACTCCTCCTCGCACACCTGGCCCACCTTCTTCACCCCTCCCAACGGAGAAAAGCCATTTTTTTATTATCATTATTTCTTCTTCTTCTTCTTCTTCTTCTTCTCATTATTATTACTACCATTATTATCATTATCGTTATTGTTATTATAATCAGTGTTGTGTTGTTGTTATCACTATCATTATTGTTGTTGTTGTTATTCTTCTATTATTATTATTATTATTATCATCATCATCGTCATTATTATTATTATTATTATCATGTACGACCATCATCATTATTGTAATATATTTTTATCATTATCATTCCCCGTTTAATTAATGATATTCGTATGATCCTGCACCCCCCCCCCCTCCACCCTCTCTCTCTCCTCTCTCTCTCTCTCTCTCTCTCTCTCTCTCTCTCTCTCTGTGTGTGGGTGTGTGTGTGTGTGGGTGTGTGTGTGTGTCCTCCCCTCTCTTCCCCTTTTCTTTCACTGTCGAATTCTGTGCTTGTGTTTCAATTCTTTTGCATTCATTCCACTTGTCTTTGGCGTCTGTGAATGACATTTTTGTCCATGTTTTCAGATCTACTACTACGAATATCGTTACCAAATTGTTCTTGATACTAACAATCATTTTAACAGCAGAAAGAATATCAATTATCAGAATAAAACAGTAGCAACAATGTCGAAAACACCAGCATGAATTCTGTTGATAAATGATTATGCAGCTGATTATTACCATGATTATTATTATGGTTATTATTATTATTATTATTATTATTATCATCATCAGAAATATATTTTAATCATTATCACCATTGTTAGTACTACTGCTTCTGCTGTTGCAGCTGTTGATTCTGCTACTGCTGCTGCTGTACTACTACTACTACTTCCGCTGCTGCTACCACTACTACCACTACTGCTACTGCTGCTGCTGCTACTACTATTTCCGCTGCTGCTACCACTACTACCACTACTGTTACTACTACTACTGCTGCTGCTGCTGCTACTACTACTGCTGCTACTACTGCTGCTGCTACTACTGCTGCTGCTGCTGCTATTACTACTACTACCACTACTACTACTACTATGCTAACATTATTATTATTATCAGTAGTAGTAGTAGCAATTCAGGCCTGCCTTCTTTTAAACGTATGTGTCATGTTTTACAAGAAAGGATAAAATACTTGATTTATGCTACTGTAATATACCATCTGCATACAAGTGTGTTCAGCTCCCCCCTTTGGTC